>CABHPP010000520.1:0-47420 GCA_902168425.1 Peromyscus attwateri | reverse complement strand
AGAGAGGAGAGAGAGAGAGAGAGAGAGAGAGAGAGAGAGAGAGAGAGAGAGAGAGAGAGAAATTGGTCATAGAAATGAATGGGGAAGATACTGGTCATAAAAAATTGGATCATGACTTACATAAGGGCTGAGAGGGAGGAGAGAGTAGAATTGCCCACCAGAGCTCTCTTGTTAGGACTAGAGAACAAGTGATTGGCAGCTGCAACCCACAATAGGGTAGAGAGGCACCTCAACTTTCAGCAACTTGTGTTCAACAAGAAATATGAGTCAAAGCTTTGAATAATGCCTTCTAGCTGAACTTGTAGGGACTTACATATGCTTGGGAAGAACTGAGTTATCTTCCCACCTCCAGTCCTTACTAGAGTTCTGGCGTGATAATCCAAGCCAACGGACCGAAGTGATCCTGTTTGTGATGTATTCCTGTTGCAAACAAATCCATACAATGGTAAGTGTCTCCACATCACTGTCCAGGGACAGGGACACAACTTCAGACAATGCCTCGAGCAAACACCTGGAATTACGTGTCTAAGTTGATACTACTGAGTTATAGTTCATGTCTCGGGGTTTTGCTAATTGGTTTTGAGATATTAAAAGGTTTATACAGCACATGAGAAATTAAACAAGTAATATTCTAGTCTTCCTATGTGTTTATAATGTACTTTTATATTTCCTACCAATTGAAGATTTGAGTCCCAGGAGACTTCCAAATATGATTCAAGAGGGTGAACACAAGAGACAATATGCTGTTGATGATCTTCACAATCCCTGAAATTAAGTTCTTGGATTTTATTGACCATCTTATACATGGAAATATTTTCTTTTAGTTGGATGGATAAATAGTTGTCTTTCTCAAAGGAATTAGTAAATAATATGCATCTACCTTTCCAAATTTGTATTTTTCTATGCTTTCTTTCTATTTTTAGATATATTCTTACCGTGTAGCCAGGCTGGCCTGAAATGTGTGATCCTGGCCTTAGCTATGACCATATAAGCATACACCACCACCTCTCTGATTTACTTTTTGATGCCTGGTTATAATTTACTTTTTGTTAGTTTTTTTTTTTGGTTTTTGTCTTTTTGTTTGTTTTTAAGATAGATCTTCTCTGTCTGTCCCTGGCTGTCCTGGAACTCGCTTTTTTAGACCAGGCTGGCCTCAAACTCAGAGATCTGCCTGCCTCTGCCTCTCAAGTGCTGGAATTAAAGACTGCCCAGCTACTTTTTTTTTTTTTTTAAGTTCTGGCTTTTGGTTTTATTGAGTACATAGATTCAGGTCCTGGAGTAGTTCCAGTACAGACAGATTGAGTCTCTTGGAAAGAAAAGTAAAAGGAAGCCAACTGTTCATTATGCCCTCATGTATCCCAGAATAGCAGATAAGAACCCACTCTTGGAAAGCACCAACAACAATAACAACAAATTGGTTTGAGCTTGTGGACAGCCATGAGATACTCAGAATAACACTCCACAAGGAAATACTTGTGAGTCTCACTTCCCTAAAGTGTGAGCCACCCACCACTTTTCCACTAATCCATTAGTCACTGATCTTTTCTTTAAAACATATCCATAGAGACACATATCCATCCAAGATGCCTCTTTGTTGGGATTGATGGAAAAATCCAACTGATACTTAACTTTAGTTTTTTTCTCGAAATGTAATATTAGTCCTTTGTTATGCTACAGATTTTCAAGTGGTATTGGCCTGTAGTGATGAGAATCATGGCATGTTTCATGTCTCCAGTTAATCTCTTTATAGTGGACTTGACATGCTAGGACACTCTCCTGTTTTGACTGAGTAAATTTCTTTCGTTAACTTAATTTTAAACACCAAGGGGCAGAAACTCATGCAGACTGGAATCAATGCAATGGGAGCATCCCACGCTATCTGACCCACTGTCCATGTTTGCTGCTAGGGAGGCACATACACAATCCAATCTTACTGAAACACTCTAGTGATACTTTGTAATGTGACTGGATTGAATATTTAAGCTCTATATTTGTTACCAAGCTTCCTAAATTTCTCAGAGGAGCACCAAGTGCAAGACATTAAGAAACCCACGAGAAAAGTAGATTCAGTGTCTCCTTTGGGAGTTTTCTCCTGAAAAGTTCACAAATGCTTGACGGGGAACCCTCCTTACCACAGTCCTCTGGCTGGCAGCCTTCACAAGCGTTGCATTCTGCTCAACACAAAACTGCTTGCTCTCTTCCCATGTTAGGTTATGTCTGAAGAACCCATAGCAACTGTCTCCATGGTATCTCCAGTTTGTGGCACAGGGGCTGCACTTGTGCTCTGAAGGGGAGACCGAGTTTGGGACTGTGAAAATATGGCCGAAGCTTCCCCTAGGTGCAGCGTTCCTGCTCTAGTGGGCCTCCCTCCTGTTACCATGACAGAGACATGGAGCTTGGAGAGACAAAGTTTCCAAACCAGACTTACCGAATGTGTTCTTTGTCTTGAGCTCTGATTGTTTAATCAAGTCTTGGCAGACTTTCTTGGCCAATTGTTGCAGAGTGGCTGAGAGACTTTCCTTCTCTGCCAGTAGGTACTTTTGCTGTGTAACTGCTAGATGTAAAGATGAGATACATTAGCCCTGAGTCTCAAGTCAGAAAGATGATGGCATGATTCTTCAGTGAACTTTCATTTCTATAATAAACCTGCCAGTAGTTGAAGAGTTCACCAGATACACAAAAATCAATGAATAGTGAAAAATGAAATACAATGAACCAAGTGAGGGCTCCATAAAAAGCTGTGTGAATCGACTGACAATGAGAAAGTCCCGAGGAGACAACATGTGACTAAGACAACTGTTGTGATATTTCCTAAGCGGGCTTCACAGAGATGAGAGAAGCCTTGCATTTGTATTCTGTTCTACATATAATACTGAATTAATCCATCTAAGAATGCATGGTCAGATGGCCGTCCTAACTGTACAGAAGTTCACTGAGATGCATGGACTTTCAGTCTGCTTAGTTTGGCTGCAAGGTTTCTTATTTTAAGTTCTTTATGAAAATGTTTTAAATTTTTAAAGTAATCAATTAAAACATGAAAAAAGAATACATGTTTTTCTTTCATGGTGTTTAAAATGCTTTTATATCCTTGTAATAAAATATAATGAATAAAGATTTCTAAAATATATTAAAAACAAGAAAATAAATGAATTAGCAACACAAATTATGACATGACCTTATAAAGTTTCATGATTAGATATTCATGGCCAGAAAACCAATGTGTCTGTAAATAAAATGGGATGGAAGATATTTTAAGTATAGAGATTAGAACAAACAAGATTCCACACAGGAAGGCAAAGGCTTTATTGATGAAACTAGCCAAGTTCTGGATTGCCTGGGCCTTAGATTAAACAAGGCAGAGGGGAGAAAGAAAGGCAGCTTGGATCCATACTAAGCATCTTAAATGCCTGAAGTATATTCTGAAAGTAATTGTAACTAAGGGAAAAATTAATAGTGATTAAAATCAGAGGGGCAAGCTCCCCTTTTCTGAGTTTTCCTTTGCTAAGGTTATATCCGAAGCTGTGCGCAGGACAATCGGAGTAGGTGACAAACAGATGAGACAATTAGGAAGCTTGGTATAATATGCCAGGAACTCCTGGGTATTGCTTTCCTCAGACCAAAGGCCTGGCAAGGAGCCAATACTTACACATGATGCCCAGAGCTACGAGCCCAACAACCAGCCCCATGGATGAGGTCAGCAGAATTAAAGCCGTCAGACGCCACCAAGAAGGAGCAGAATCAGCTGTGGGAGCACAATGAAGATGTGAAAGAGGAGACAGCCAGCCCATCCTGGCTTCTCAGAATTTTCCAAGTATCATAACCAGAATTGCAAGCTAAACTTACAGCCCCATACTTGAGTCACGGAGGCAGAAGGATCAGGAGTTCAAAGCCAGCCTTGGCTACATAGCAAATTCAGTGCCAGTCTAGGCTACATGAGACCCTGTCTCAAAACCCAATTAAACTTGGGCTAATGAGATGGCTTAGCAGGTAAAGTACTCACCACATAAGCCTGACCACCTGGGTTTGATTCGTAAAATACAGGGTGAAACGAAAGAACCTACTTCCGAAAGCTGTCCTCTGATCTCCGCAGGGCACCATGGCACATGTACATGGCACACACACACACACACACACACACACACACACACACACACACTCACATATGCACACAAGCATGGGCACTCTTCTCTTGCACACATGTGCATACACACACACACACACACACACACACACACACACACACACACACACATAATTAAAGCAACAACAAAAAAACAGTATTGATGGATATTTTGCCTGCATTTCCTAGGTGACCATCCTTAGTGAGAATGCCCTGCTTTACACTATTCATCTCTGTTCCCCATAGGTTATTCTCTGTAGATTCTGAAATAAAACTGCCAAGGCCATCTCTCTCTCTCTCTCTCTCTCTCTCTCTCTCTCTCTCTCTCTCTCTCTCAGTCTCATTCACATAAACAATTACTTTCATAGGAGACTAGAAGAGAATTGTATCATCTGGTGTTCAGAAATTTGAGGTTGTTTTTAAAAAGGTTAAAAAACATTTTATTTTATGTTTTGCATAAATGTTTACTTACAAAATGTTTACATATTGAATAATACTATGAGCCAATGATATTATAACATTTTAAACAGAAGAAAAATGAAAGAGTCCAGATTATAAAACCCTTCCCTCCAGAATTAAAAAAAACAACAACTCATTTTTTTCTAAGTAAATCATGCAATGTATTCAGTGAGTAGTAGTCATGCCCAGCTCCTATCATATGAATGACCAACAGGATTTAAAATGTGAAGACATTTGTCAGACATTTGCATTTTCAAAGTGTCCTTCCCTTTGTCTCACTAACTTCTAAGCCCCAGCACTACATTCTATAGTCTTAGTATGACGTCCTCTCTTCTTACCTTTTCTGCCTGGATTCTAACTATGTCTGCAGAAGCCTCTGTAGGCCCCACTTACATGCTTCGGAGAAAGAAGATCATTCAGGAAAACACAAATAAAATCAAGTTCCCTGTCACTCGGAGAGAGAGGGGGAAAGTGGGAGTGACCTCCTAATGTCCAAATTGCTGAATGACCTTTCTTACCTGAGCTGAGAGTTGGTTTTCGGGGCTTGATGTTTAAAGTGATGTATCCATCTTCATCCTGCATGGCTGCCCTCGAACTACCAGCGAGCTCTGAGTTTAGTGACTTTGCAGAACTCACCAGTGTCCACTCTTATCATTTCAGTGCCTGCCAGAGTGGGTCTCCCTCTCCTGCTGGTGCGGAGCCATGTGCATCAGGACACTTGGGTTTTGTTTTGTTTTGTCTTGTTTTCCAGGAAGCCCTTTCATGGATGTTCAGAGATATGTGGACTTGAACCTAAAAACAAAAATAATAATAACTTGTGGTGAAAGAGTAGATTCGGGGCTCATTTCCTGCTTTCTTATCTTCAACTCAAGTGAAGGGATGTTCCACCGTGAGTATCCTGTCAAAGAGCAAAAGTTCACGCTTCATCTTAACCGTAGGAAAGCGCCAAACATATTACTTAAGTGAACTGATTCCTTATAAAAACTCATGGGTAAAAATACCTGTAGATATATAGCATATCATACTGTGACATCAAATATAATAGCAATTTATTAGAGCTAGTGCTAAATCAGATGCTTATAAGCCTACATTAAAAGGGACCACTTCTCACTATGACCTAGAATTCACTCAAATTCTTACATCTAATGTAAGTCAGTTTATTTTTTTTTAAATTGAAGATACCAAATGAGGTGAACCTGAGATTGCTTAGTCCTAGACACTGAAGGAAAAAAAAAAATCAAGTAATTATAGAACTCATGTCAATATATTTCCCTTAGATCACATTTCACTTCAAAATGAATTTCTTGGATTTAAAAAAAATCTAAATTTCAATGACACTCTTTAATTTTGAGTGTGGTTTTGCTCAGCAAAAGAACTATATGCAGGAGGGGGCTGCTTTCCTAGAGCCCTTTCAGTCACATTGCCATAAGCATGTCATCATTTAGCTCTAAAGATGTGGGCTTTGAAGAATTACCCTGGCTTACACTGGCAGCAGCTACAGGAGC
Source organism: Peromyscus attwateri (assembly GCA_902168425.1). Lineage (NCBI taxonomy): Eukaryota > Metazoa > Chordata > Mammalia > Rodentia > Cricetidae > Peromyscus > Peromyscus attwateri. The sequence continues at coordinate 41,336 of CABHPP010000520.1, read as the reverse complement.
ACCACACAGAGCTAGCCAAGGTGGGTACTGCAGGAATATTGAGGGGACTGTTGCCTGTTTTACCATTAGGGCAGCACTTACATAATTTCATAGCAGGCACTTCTGCTAAATATCCATGGCCAGTAAAGCATCCTGCCTCAAAGTCCCTGGCACTTGACATTTGTCTTAGACGTGATCATATCCCTGCCCTTCTGCTTTTTTAAGAGAATCCAGTCTCCAGATTTCAGCAGGGGGACCATACAGGACCTGCTGGCAGGTGTTTGCTTGCCCATGGTTCCTCTGACATCTTTTACATAGTTTAATTTCTTTTCCTCCTTGCTATCTACTTCGCTCAATTCTTCGTCAATTTACTGAAATGATGCTTCATTTTGAAACGTCTCTTCCTACATCCTCAAATGATTTCACAAAGGCAGCAAACTTCAGCTATGGCTGCTGCTGTTTGCATAGCTTCTACCTCAGCTGAAGATTCTTTTCTTCCTGGCAGAGGGTGATAGATAACTCAAGTCTTCCAGCCAAGTATAGGATCAGCTTGACCTCTTCCTCCCTTTACCCACATCTATTATAAACTGAGTTGAGGGGTGTTTTCTTCCCCTATTGCATTATTTCAGTGTTTTTACTTAGTTATATACAGAACCAATATAATACAATTGAATGAATAATTTCAGCTTAATGAAGAAAAAAGCATGTACAGAGCTTATAATTCTAAAGACACCCCTTCCAGTAAAGTTTCATTCCATTTTCTTAGAAATGAAATGTAGCATGAATCTTAAAAGATCTTATTAATAAAAACAAACCTGGAGCCAGGTATTGGGGTGAATGCTGAAAGATCAGAGAGACAGAAAAGGCCACAGCTAACCTCACCTTACCAACTTCTCAGCCAATCCTGTTTCCTCAAACTGGAAGCTTCTGTGTCCTCATCCGAATGAATGTCATCTGAACTGCTGCTAAAAGCCTAAAAGCTTAACAGACTATAGTTCCTGGTTTTCACACATTATATACCTTTCTGCTTCAAACTATCACTTCCTGGGATTAAAGGCATGAGTCACTATGCCTGGCTGTTTCCAGTGTGGCTTTGAACTCACAGAGATCCGGTTGGATCTCCACCTCAGGAATGCTAGGATTAAATGTGTGTGTGCCACCGTTTTCTGGCCTCTATAACTAGTGGCTGTTCTGTTCTCTGACCCCAGATAAGTTTATTAGGGTGCACAATATATTGGGGAACACAATATCACCACAATGAAATGTATCTGTTTGAAAAATTTAATCAGGTAAATTAAATTGAATGTGTAACTGTGAGCTCCAAGGACAGAGTGAATGATAGTACACTTTTTTTTTAATTAATGTAAACCTTAAGTAATTAACCATAGTAGTTAGCTTGCGTTGTTTAAGTTCCCAGATATCCTGAGTCTTAGACAGCTAGATTAATTATGAAAGAGTCCTATTTATTCAGCTTAATGAAGAAAAAAAACATGTACAGAGCTTATAATTCTAAAGACACCCCTTCCAGTAAAGTTTATAAACCAACAGGGGCCAGGCTTACTTTACGACACAGGTCCACTACTTCACGAAACTGTACATTTAGCATCAGAAGACACCTCTGGGGTGGGTAATCCTGAGCCTCAGAGCAGAGAATGATACCCCTTCCTGTAGCCACGGTTAAGGCATTTCTATTGGTTCTTTCCTCTTTCTCATCGTAATTTGTCACTGCTGTTTGGTTCCTCAGTTACTCCAGTCACAACCTTCTTCTCTCTAGATCTACAGTTCACTAAATATACATCTGACTTTATGTGTATTCTATCTTCCATCCTCCAAGCATGGCATTTGGTGTTATGAGCAGACAACACACATATCAAGAACTGCAGGGTCAAAAAAGTCTCCCAAAGCATTTAAACTCCATTTTATTCTCTTACACACAATATGAATGTAGGCTAAGATATGTAGGAAAAAATAAAAGCAAGAAGTGCAGCAAATAAGAGATAAACTAAATTTTTCTTCTTTCTTTTACAAAATTCACAGTCTGTACAGATATTTCTTAAGCACACTTACAAAACCCTGTTGACATTTCTTATTTCCACTTGAATATTTACCTCCTCTTTTCTTCATTCAAGAAACAGTAACAAAAGCAAAACAAAAGAAAACAAAACCCTTCCTTCAACATAAAATTCTAATTTGGAATAAAAACTCACCTATTTTCACATTCTAAGAAACACTGTTACATGAATTGTGTTTATTTTTTTTTCCGCTCACATGTCTAATCCATAATGATAATCTACAAGAAGTTAGTTCTTGGCATTCATGGAGGCAATGTGACACTGGCCCTCAGGAACACAGACTTGTAATTTGACTGGATAATCTTTGTTTTTGACATTGATAATGTCTTCCTCAAACCTGCCTCACAGCAGTTCATACTCCTGTCCCTTATTCACACATAGTTATATATTTTTTCATTTAATTTCTTTTCTCTTTTTTATAGTGTTGGGTATCCAACCCCAGAGCCTTTTAAGTACCAGACTAACACTCTAATCACCAAGTTACATTTCCAGATCACACATTTAAATTGTTTTTTCCCCAGAATGATGTGTTCTAGTGACTGACATACAGTAATCACTCAGTCAATATTTGTTGAATAAGTATATGTTTGTACACATGAAAACTTTTTTTAAAAGAATTGGGGGATTTTCTCTGATCACATTTCATTTAAAAAGAGGTAGCATCTCCTCAGGTTTTAAGTTCTTTCAGCTCATTAAGATGTCTTTCAAATTTTGGTGTTGTTCAGATCCATCACCTGTGTTTATGGAAAAAGAATGGGTAACACATCACAGGATCTGGGTGACAAGGTGTGGGTGTGCTCAGAAAGGAAGGTAATGGAGTAACCTTGTGGCTAAGACTGACCAAGATACAGCAGCAGCGTGGAGCTGTGGAAAAGAGAAAGACAGTGAATTAGGAGGCATTGACCACTATGGACATTACTACATTGTCTCCAAATGAAAATAAATGAATATTTTTGTAGCTGATGATCGGGTAGCTTCATTGCAAAGTTAAAAGCCTTTTACCAGTGCATTCCCATCGAGAACTAACCCCAGCTCCAATCCCTACCCTTCAACCCTCAGCCTTCCACATTAAAATTGCTGGCTCACCTTTGGCTTTTTAGCTTTGTGCACACACATGAAATATTGATTGTCTTTGGAAAATGACAGGATTTCCTGTTGTGGAAAACAAAGCATAATTAACATTCATTCCTCCATTTTCGGGAATCTTAAACATGAGTTTTAAGGGACTTAAAAAATGAGTTTTATTAAAAGGTTGCTGAATTTACACTAATTATCGGGCAAGTGAGGCAGGGCACCTGGTTACATAACAGAGAAACTGAAGAAAACAGTGGGCTGCAACTGTCCATTCAGGTTATCAGGAACATGCCTAAAGGTTCTATCTAAGTAAAATGTTAATTGGCGGTCAAATGGTGTGGATAAAAATCCAAAGGAAAGTCAAAAGTCACAAAGGATATCTGGATGAAGATATGGGCAGTTGAGTGAGTATGGTGTAATTGAGTAAAAAGTTCAAGGTCAAGCATGTTTTAAGTGGGGCTTCATGCCAGACTGTACTGAGATACGAAGTGTTAGGTCACAACGAAACCTACATGGCAGAGATAATTAACCCAGCCATTCTCCAAACCTGTATTATTCATCACTGTGAATATCCCTGCCATCGTTCTGTTTTCTGGGGTCAAATAGTCAATGGAACACACAAGTTGTGTGTGGAGGGTGGTGAGTACACCAACAAACAAGCAGAGGAAGCAGAGAAGAGAGCAAGATAATGTTTCACCATCACGCTGAGAAGGGGCCTGGGTGGGGAGGTGCCTCAGTGGGTCAAGTGCCTGTTGCCCAAGCAGGAGGACCTGAGTTTGATCCCCAGAACCTACTTTAAAACCAGGAGCTGAGCATGCCTTTAATCCCAGCACTTGGGAGGCAGAGGCTGGTGGATATCTGTGAGTTCGAGGCCAGCCTGGTCTATAGAGTGAGTTCCAGAATAACCTGGGCTGTCACACAGAGAAACAAAACAAAACAACAACAACAAAAAAAGACAGAACCTGTGGTGTGGGCCTCAGGTAACCAGCAAAGAGATCAGGGATGAGACAGGCATATCCCTAGAGCTTATTGGCCAGCTAGCCTGACCAATCAGTGACCAACAGAACTGCTAGAGATCTTATCTCAAAAAATAACATGGGGAGCTACTGAGGAAGACACTAGATGTCAAACTCTGGCTTTCACCTGTATGCACATGTATGTACACATACATGCACATATACACACATGAACACACCCATGTACCATGTACAGGACTGCACTCACAGCGCTCTGAAGGAAAATAAATTGTTACAACAGAATGTAACTGGTTGAACTCCTTAGGTTGGTTTATTCAAGTTTCACAGCATTTCAGCAACTGTATAGGCTTCTTCCATTTTAAGGATTGTCTATATTAAACATCAGCCATGGGGAGAAACATAGTGGTGGCTGCTTCTATAGGTTTTTGTCAATTATTGTTGCCGTAGGTATCATATGTATGCAAATTTTACTGCTAAGAAAATTCGATAGGCTTGGTAGTGAATGCCTGTAATTTCAATACTGTAAAGAGTGAGGCAGGAGGATAGTAAGTTTCAGGGCTGTCTAGACTACACAGTGAGATCTTGTTTAAAGTGAACAAAACAAAAAACAAAATGCACAGAATTGAGACGTTAATTTGCATACAAAAGATCACAGGACGTGTAAGTTTGTGTCAGGATTCAAATCAATGGGTATACCTTGATAATCCTTTATTTAAATCAAGATAGTTTACAATCAGGTTTCTAACTAAATTCCGTCCTCTATTCATCCTATGTCTCCTCCTTGTGGCCATTTTTACTTCTTTCTGATTTTTTTTTTTCTGTTTCCTTTGGGTCTTTGGTACCTCTGGTTTGGTCTTTAGTTTTCCTTATATAATTCTGAATTATTGTGGACACTGTCTGGGTACTACGTACACTAGTCTGTTCCTCAGCAGGGCTCTCTGCTGTAGGCTCAATACGTGGGAGTGGAGTGACTGATGAAGAACACAGAGAGGGTATCACTTCCTATCACATAAGCTCAGTATTTATTTTAATGCAAATCAACTTCTATATTTACAGCTGAGTTCTATTAGTTATGCATTGATGGAATCTATATAAGAGAAGCAAGGCAAGTCAAAGGTGATTCTAAGTTGTTTGTTTGGGGGTTTTCAGCAGACGTTTAAGGTGTTTGTATATGTCTCTCTCTCTCTCTCTGTGTACATGTGTACAGGTGCCTGTGGAGTCTATAAAAGGGTGTCAGATCTCCTGGAACTAGAGTTACAGGTAGTTGTGAGCCACACAACATGGATTTTGGGAACCAACCCAGGTTCTTTGAAAGAGCAGCAAGTGCTCTTAACCACTGGGCCATCCTTCCAGCCCTATGACAGAATTTTTTGATAAAATTTGTTCTTTGAAAATTTTATACATGTATATAATACATTCTAATCACCCAAACTCCTACATTCCATTATCTCTCTCTCACCCCTGTCAACCTATAAGTCCTCTTTAAAGATCCGCTTCCCAAATTCATATCTCTTTGCTTCATTTTGTAACCCACTTAGTTTAACCAGGACCATCCACATAACCATTTTGGGTGAGGATCTATAAGCACAGAGTTCTTGATTACTGAGATGAAGAAACACATTTGTTTCCTGATACATTAAGGTTGAAGTCTTATAATATATCTAAGCAACTTGGAGATAGGCAGCAGGACAGGGGCAATGACTGGATGTCCCATCCCTTGTCGTTGACCTGGAGGAGTTCATCTAAGGGTGAGTATAACAGACAAAGAGGGCCAAGAGCTGAATGCTGGCACATAACACTTTAAAGCCAATCAAGGATGTGTCTTAGTTTCACTTCCTATTGCTGTGATAAAATACTGAGAAAAAGCAACTTAGATGATAAAAGGTTTACTTTGGATTACAGTTTCAGAGGGATAGAATCCGTTATGGTGGGGAAGGTATGGGAACAGGCAGGGAAGATATGGTAAGAAGAGCAAGAATCAGGCCAGTCACATTTCATTTGTACAGAAAATGGGTGAGCAGAAAGCAGGGCCTGACTTTACAACTCAAAGCCTTCCACCAATGGGATGCTTCCTCCAGCAAGGCTTCACCTCCTAAGGATACCACAGCCTTTCCAAACATTGCCAACAGCTGGGATCTAAGTGCACTGATAAATGAGCCTATGGAGGACATTTCTCTTTCACACCACAATAGAAAGAACTGGTAAATCCAATAATGGGCAACTGGGAGTGAGTGAAGTAAAAAGGAAATTCAGAGAATGGTGTCTGGGCAACAACACATTTGAAAAAAATGATACTTTAAATAAAGAAAATAATCATTCCACATGCCACCTATATGATCAGTAAGAGCTGTCCCAGGAAATATTCACTGAATGTATTTATACAGAGGTTAAGAATAACAGTGATGTCAGAGTTTTTAATCTAAATAATAATGATAATAATAATAATAATAATAATAATACTAATTCAAGAACCCTGAGAAGAAAAAGAAGGAAGAGGCAGTTTCTTGAATCCTTTTGTGGTTAAAACATTCAAGAAATGATGTAATAGTATTTGCAAGATATGGATGAGATATACTGTTGTTTTACAGATGTGTCATGTATAAAGGGTAAGGTGAATGAATCAGTTGATATGTATTTTAGAAAACTTGGAAATATTAATGATGATTGAAAGAGAGAAAATCACACATTCAAAATATTTGAATAGCCTGGTAGATGAGATAGAATTTAAAGTACAGAGGGAGATTGGTCATACAGAGAGCTGATGTGATTTAACCACTGTTGGAAGGAATCCAGCTTATGTGCAGGTGCAGATGTTTTGGTCTATTTGGCACAACAGAGAAAGCACTCATGTGTTTTCTAAGATAATAGCAAAGTAGGTTATCAGTGAAATTTAAGGGGAAAGAAAATAAGTGTGAGCCAGGCGGTGGTAGTGCACGCCTTTAATCCCAGCACTCAGGAGGCAGAGCCAGTCGGATCTCTGTGAGTTCGAGGCCAGCCTGGGCTAGAGAGTGAGTTCCAGGAAAGGCACAAAGCTACACAGAGAAACCCTGTCTCGGAAAAACAAAAAAAAAAGTAAGTTTGATAATTGAGAAATAGAGGTAGTGAATAATGTTCTTAGCAAGTATAACACTGATTAATAGAGGTATCTAAAAATTATAATTCTAAAGTCAGAAGTTAATGTGGTCACATTCAGCCAACCTTATGCAAGAGGGGAATAGAGAGAGGGGGTTGAAACTATGTTGCATGTCTGGGTGCTGATGATGGAGGAAATGAACAAGGAACGTGTTACTGTGTATCAGAAAATGGTTACTATCATCAGTCCTGGTACACGGTCTAAGCAAGTTAAGTAGGCAATGAGAATAAACACTAAAGACAATGAAAAGTTGGCAGGATCATGAGCTTAATATCCCAACAAACATCAAATCCTATAGCCATAAAATTGCTAGTGGAGTGGGCTGGAAAGACAGGAGTTGTGGATCAGACAACACTGGCCCGCACAGATCTAAAGGATAAACTAGTAAGCAACTGATTTGTGGTCATGGACTAAGTTACTGGAGAAAAGACCCTGGGTACTGAACTATCAGCTCCATAGACAGTGAAATCACTGAGTGACATGAGAGGAGTGGAGGCCAGCTGGAGAATTAAGGCAGCTGATAAGGTAATGAGGAGGGCAGCAGATACAGCTCAGTGGAATAGCTGTTCCCCTAAAATGCTCAAGGCCCTGGGTTACAATACCTTAAAATAAATGATTAAGTTAATTAATTAACAAAGAGTGAGGAAGGTTATCCTAGCCCTTGGTAAATGATTGCACAAGGTGTTTTGAAAATGTAATTTCTAAAATGATCAACAGAGATGCTGAGAGTTTGTGGGATAGAAAAGTAGGTAATTTCTCAATTAATAAAATGACAAACGAAGAGTATATTATATGGACTTAAGGGATCATAAAAATAGAAAGTATGCAGGAGATGGGATCCATTGTCTTTCTGGAAGGGATTACTAGGAATTAGAAGATTCCTCATCACTTTTCTAACCATTATTTCATCTAAGAATGAAAGTGATCTCCCTTTGAGAACTTTAAGGTATGTGAAGGAGTCAAGTAAATGAGAACAGACACTCAGTCTTTGCAAAATTTAATGAAAATAAATATATAGTTACCTGTTTGATTTGGCTTTTCCCCTTTCTGTCATTACCTGTTTTACTTAGAATAGTAAACAGATTTGTTACTAGTTTCTGATAGAGCAGTTTGTGGAGTTGTTGTTTTCTTGGTTTGTATGTGTGTGTTCTTGTGTGCTGGTGCAAGTATGTGTGTGTAGGTGTAGATGTGCATGCATGTAGCATGAATCTTAAAAGTTCTTATTAATAGAAATCAAACCTGAGCCAGATATTGGGGTAAATGCTGGAAGGTCAGAGAGACAGAATAAGCCACAGCTATCTCACCTTGCCGGATCCTCAGCTGGTCTTGCTTCCTCAGACTGGAAGCCTCTATGTCCTCATATCCAAATGACTCTCAGCTGAACTGCTGCTAGAAGCCTGAATGCTTAACCAGGCCAAATGCCTCTCCAGGGCAAATGCCTCTCCAGGGCAAATGCCTCTAGTTTCTGGTCCTCACGCCTTATATACCTTTCTGCTTTCTACCACCACTCCCTGGGATTAAAGGCTTGCTTTCTGGGATTAAAGGCGTGGGTCACCATGCTTGGGTGTATCCTTGAACACATGGATTTCTGCCTCTGGAATGCTAGGATTAAAGGCGTGTGCTACCACTGCCTAACCTCTATGTTTAATATTGTGGCTGTTCTGTCTCTGACCCCAGATAAGCTTATTAAGGTACACAATATTTTGGGGAACACAATACCACCACACATGCATGTGTAGGTGAGAGGTCATCCTTGAATGTTAATTTTTAGACAACGTCTCTTACTGGGAAATAGGACTCCATAATCAGGAATCATCCTTGTTTCTCCTCCCTAATGCTGAGATTACAAGTGCACAGCACCACACCCAGGCTTTACATGGGTTCTGACCTCAAACTCGGGTCCTTGTGTTTGTAACTCAAGAACTTTGTAGACTGGGATATGTTTCCAACTCTGTAGTTCAACTTGGAGCCTCCAGACACTTTGAGTACTACATCAATTTTCAGGGTGGACAGAAATGATCATGAATGAACCATGTATGAGCATTCATATCTGGAGATTGTGCACAGATGTTACTGAAGAACATGTTATGTCTTCCTGTACCTACTGGGGAGTGTGTACAGCCCATTCTGGAGACCTTTGACTAGTCCCATAATATTTACCCAGACAAAGATCCTGGAAAGACTTAGATCAGCGCCCAGTAATCTGAAAATATAACACCCACACCAAATATAAACCATATATGAACATACCAAATATCTGGTATAGACCAGTTATCTAATCTCCTTCTTTCTCTGCATAAAGGAAAACTTCAGAGAAGATTTTTTTTATTTCCTTTGCTCAGTTGTGGCTCCTCAGTCTTTTCTTGGAAGGGCTGGGGGTGCATCTCAGTGGGAGAGCTCTAGAATTGCCTACTGAAAGCATTGGTTAGCAATGAAAAGAAATATTTTCTTGGGCTCTATGGTGGTTTGAATAGGAATGATCCCTATAGGCTCATATATTTGAATACTTGGTCATTAGGGAGTGGCTCTACTTGAGAAGCATTAGAAGGTGTGGCCTGGGAGGAAGTGTGTCATTTGGTGTGGGCTTTGAGGTTTCAGAAGCCCAAACCTGGCCCAGCCTCTCTCTCTTCCTGCAGACTGTGGATCAGGAAGTAGAACTCTCAACCTCTCCAGCACAACATCTGCCTGTGTGCTGCCATGCTCCTCATCATGACAATAATGGACTAAACCTATGAAACTGTAAGTAAGTCATAATTAAATACTTTTTTTTAATGTAAGAGTTGCCATGGTCTTGGTCTCTTCACAATAGAACAGTAACTAAGACAGATTCTGTATTAGCTTTCTACTGGTGATAAGTGACCACATATTCAACAGATCAACAGCACAAATGTATTACAAGTCTGTGGTTAAAAGTCTGGCTTGGGTCTTGTTGGTCAAAAAAATCAAGGCTATTGTTAGGAGTGTATTCATCTTAGAGAGCTCTAAGGACAATCTGCTTCTATACTTTCCTTCCAACACATGTTATTTGGGTGCTAATTGCCTTCTTTCACCAATCAATACCTTATTAAATATTGTTAGAAAATTCACTGATCATCCAATAAAGCTTCTTCAGTGTTTAAGGATTTTTTTTATTTCATTAAGTACATTCAGGTAATCTAACACATTTTTTTTTTCATTTTCCCTATAAATTGCCACATTCAGAAGGACAACCTTAAGGGATTCCTACCCATCACAAACTCCTAACAACAATGTACTTCCTTATATAGTATAGTGAGTTTTATATTTTAAAAAGTATTAAATAATTAGAAATAGATACAGCCTTTTAGACCCCTGTGAGTTCTAGGGCTAAGCTGGTTAGTTCATTTTTGAAGCAGTCACTCAGTCAACAAAACACCTCCATCATGCATACACATGCACCCCCCCACACACACACCCCTCACACCCACACACAAGTTTCTTATTGCACTATCCAGGAATATGTGACACTGCTTCTCCTGTTGTGACTCTCCTTGGTATCTGGTATGACTGAGGACAAACTAGATCCATTATAGGATTAACTAGTCTCTGCAGAGAAGGAAACTGGATTGTTTATTCATTCTTTAAACAGAATTCCCAAAGGATCATGGGAATTACAACATGAAGCCTTAACTCCTGCTTGCCTACAAACACATCATCTTGGTTTCCCAAGAAGGAACAATGCACTACAGTTGGAAATTGGCAACATTTTAATTCTTAAGGAGAGTTTCTGATTTCTCTCACTTTCATTACAGAGAGATTGACTTTCAAAGTCAAAGGCTTCCAAAGGAGCAATAGGGAGTGTCTTGTGTCAGTTACTTGTCTGTGTAAAAGCGTCTAGCCTTGAAAAAGAACTGCCTGTACTGGGCCTGAAGATATTGCAACATTGATTTATAGAATCACTTTCTCCTACGATGTCTGATGAAGTGACCTATGCAACGCTTATGCTTCAAGATTCTGCGAGAGTGAGAAGTAATCAAGATGGAAATAACCTAAGAAAAGAAGGTAAGAGCTCAGATAAGGCACGTTATAACCTTGGAACTGACAGGTGTTAAGTGCTTGGAGATGTGGGCTTTGACACTGAAGGGGAGGGAGAGTGTGCAATATAATCCCCAAAATAGACAAATAGCCCTGGGATAGGCCAGCAGAGTGAGTGTCCTTAAGAGAATATATGGGGCTTTCAAGACCTTTGTGAACTGTATGAAATCACTGTCATGAAACTCTTCACTATACGGAAAAAAAATTAATGGACATGTCACAGAGACTGGGTCTGGGAGTGAAAGATTTTTATTTATAACCATTCTTGACTCTTACACGTTGTTAGCAATGCTGAGAGATGTTCTTCTAGAAGCCAAAAAGGATTCTAAAATAAGTAGAGGAAGCTTTGCTAGTGTGTGGTATAATTTAGGGAAGGAGTTGAGTATAGATAAATCACCAGTGAACAAGAACTAGCTTTTTCCCATATGCTGTTTTTAATTTAAAGTCATTGGAACCCCAAGTGTAACTCAGAGCATTTATCAATAATAAAATTCTGTCTATATGTCTCTTTACTGAAGTGTAGTTGTAAAGTAAATAATATCACAATTTTTGCAGTTATGCAGATGGAAATGGCTGAGTCTCAAAGGAGCTAGGTAGTTTGTCTAAGTTTATGCAAGTATGTAGTGGAAACAGTCTTCCAGCATCAGCTCATTCCCTTATGCCCAGCTGGCAGAAGTGTCACGTCTCTGGAGTAAGACATCATTAAATATATAAGGATATCTTCTTCACTTCCCAAGGTGGCGTTACAGTCCTAGTTGTTATCCTGACTCATATGAATTGCTTTCTTCTACTCCTTGGATTTGCTTTTATACTCTGTGTGTGTGTGTGTGTGTGTGTGTGTGTGTGTGTGTGTGTGTGTGTCTTAGGGAGGAGATATACAGTAGCCAGCATAGAGTTTGTTGTGTTTACTGAGGTGAGATGATTATGCATGTCTGTCTTGTAATTCTCATTCTAACCTTTGAGGAAAGGGGTCATGCGACTATCCTACATGTGCTACTGTCCTCACCTAGCAAAGATATTGTGTGAATAAAGAAAGAGGAAGGTGACAGACATTTTCATGACAAACATGGTCCAAGAGTTGCCTGCTGGTTCTCTGGGCTATCCTGCTGTTTTCAGTTTAGACTATACATTTTCATCTAGGATTAATTTGCTACTTCTGACACAGGAAACAGGATAAATAATGACTTAAAGGTTTTTTTTTACCAAGTTAACATTACTTTTAAAAGTACAATCCACCTTTATAAGGAAGGTAGAATTATCTCCTTTTGGATATTTGTGTCTTAAAACTCAAGGTCTCTCCTATTGTCAGCATCATTCCGGAGAACTCATCTCCACACCTCATTCACAACATCAGTGAACTTAAGGGAGAAAGGTGGGGACTAATGTAAAAAAAAAAAATAAGAGAAAATCACTCTTAAAAGGTGAGGAAATGGGAATCTGAGGGAGGGACCATATCATGCTTCATATTAGTGATTTTCTAACAGTGATGTCAAAAAAATAAGGGAAAAATTAATATCAAGAAGCTCCCTGGGTAGGAGAAACAACCCCAAATGTAACAGCATGCTGTGGTTCTACTTGACCATCCCTGTTGGCTTCCAGGACACCCAGCTCCATCCTCCATTTGGCGAGGAGCTGCCTTGAGCCTGATGACCCTCTGCCTGTTGCTGGTGACCGGACTAGTGACCTTGGGGATTATGTGTAAGTGAATTTGTATTAAACAAAAGAAAAGCAGTTAGAAAAAAAACTTGTACAGTATGCAAATTCAGGGAGAATATGTTACCAGCATACAGAATCCTCAAATCATTTCTGTTACCCCAGACCCCCTCCATTCTCCATCACACCTTCAAAAAACACTAACAAGGGTCCTATTTCACTGCCATGAGAATTCTACCCCACAGTCATTTTTGTCTTTTGATGAACTAGGTCACACTGTGAGGAGGACTCTTCTTTTCTTAGTTACTGTTTAAAATGGACAAGCTCTTTTCTGCACAGACACACCCATTTGTGATTCTCGGTGAAAAACAGGAAAGCAAGCTGGAGACGTATTTGCAGAAGGGCATGCAGTTCATTTACCTTGAAACTTAGCAGAAGGCTAGCTCAATCTGCTCACCCATGACCTTCTCGGGGTAGAGAAAACATTTAAGTAGCAGCAACAACCTGACTCGCCTAAATGAGGAAAAACACATGGAGAAGGAAGAGAAGGAGTGGGAATTACGTCACATCTGGCAGTCAGAATAATACCATCCATGTATGTTACAGTGGAAGCCACTCCCTAAGAGAAAATTCTTTTGATTCATGTGCAGTTACAGGTAGACTAGCTAGGGCATTAGGGCATTGTGCATTATGGTAAGTGGAAAGCTATCCTGAGGATATGTATATTATAAAATGTTAAGTATGTGGAATAAAGAGTACTGATTTGGTCAGGACCCACTCTAAGATGACTAGTAGTCAAAAAAGTTTATTGGAAGATGCTATATGAGTTACTGTTTCTTGTTGATGTGACAAAAAAGCAGCTTAAATAAGGAAGGGTTATTTTGGTTCATAGTCTAATTAAAATGGAAAACAGTCCCTCATGGTGGGAAGTCATGGAGACTGGCATGTACAGTAGTTGATCACACTACATCAATAGTTAGAGACCAGAGGGAGGTGAATATCATGTTCAGCTTGCTTCCTCCTATATACTCAGTCTAGGTCCTCAGCCCAGGGGATGCTGCTGCCCACACTCAAGGTGGGTCTTAATATTTCAGTAAAATCTCTCTGGAAATGTCCATACAGACACATCCAGAAATTTGTCGACTAGGTGATTCTATACGGTGTCGCATTGACAATAAAGATTACTCGTCACAGACGCTAATGTCCCCCATGCTCTATTCACTTATTTGCTTATATGAAAGATTTCATTGATAGTTATGATTTGGACTTATAAACACTAATTATTTATTTTGTTCTTTGGAAAAGAAATCTGATACTCCTGTTGAGGTAACAGATACTCAGTAGATGCTGTTAGGAGAATATGTTGCTTATCTTTTAAAAGATACACACCCCAAAACAAACTAAAGTGAAATAATATTGACTCTTCTGGAAATGCATTGTAATTTTTTTAAGTACAATGCACACTGTGAATGACTGGAAGAGCTTAATAAAAATAAAGATGTTTCTAAATAGATGCATGGATCCAGAACTAGAAATGGTTAGAATGGTCCAAGACCAGTCTGGGATTATTGGCAAAGCCCTGTCAAGGATGAAAGAAAGGGAAGAGAGAGAGATGTGGAAGGTGAGCAGAAGTACCTTGTGCCCTCTACAAAGAATGTAGAGGAGAGAAGGAAAAGGAGGAAAAGAGAAAGAGAGGGAAGAAGGAAGAGGGAGGAAAAGAAAGAGAGAAAGGAAGGAGGGAGAGAGAAGAGGAAAGAGGAGGAGGGAAAGTCGGAGGAGGGAGAGAAGAATCCGCAGTGGCCTGGGAATCACACTCGAGTCAACCTGGCAGCCTTGTGAGAGCGGCAGGACACATGCACTTGTCTCATTATGTCTTGCAGTTTTGCAGATGTCTAATGATACTAACTCAGATTCAGAGAAGTTGAGTCAACTTCAAAAAATCATCCACCCACAGCAGAATAATCTGTCTGAGATATTGAACATCTCCTGGAAGGATCCCACAGAGGAATCTCTCCAGTCCCAGATCTCTGCCCTCCTGGAGAGGCAGAAACAGATGGCTACCAAGCTCTGCAAGGAATTCCTCATCCACACTTCTGGTAATTTGACTCACATCTGCAAAAAGGCCAGATCAAACCTGTCACCTTGATCAAAGTCCCCACATGCAGCACAGCACCTAAAAGTTGTATCCTTTAGCAATCCCGTGACCATGCCATCCTAAATTTGCAAAGGACGAGAAAATACACGTTTAATACTTCAGAAAATACAAGAGAGTTTTATAATCATTTCCAGATGCTATCAGCCTGGATACTTCAACCTTCTACTTTATTGGCCACTTTTAGGTGCTCTGATTATCATAAGAGTATTAAAAGCCTGGACCTGCAAAGAGAATCTCCATTGTCCAACCCCCAACTATAGTTCCTCTGCTTCCAGGGGTTCCTGGCACAGTATGTTTCAGGGTGCTTGCACTCAGATCTGTTGCCTGTGTGAATGGCTTAGTTTCCAAAGGCTTCTACAGTCACCCCACAGAGTGTGTACTTCTGAGTATAATTTCCTTTTCAGATCATAAGTGCAATCCTTGTCCCAAGACTTGGCAATGGCACGGAAACAGTTGCTATTATTTCACAACTCATGAAGAGAAATCCTGGAGTGACAGCCGAAAGGACTGTATGGGCAAGAGTGCCGCTCTGGTGAAGATTGACAGCATCAAAGAAAGGGTATGATTGACTCTCTTCCCCCGGCTATAGATATGACCCACACAATGAAAAGTCAATGGGTGGTGCTTCTGTTTCACGATAGGAAATTGGTGGATTTTGAATGAGAACTAATAAATGAATTGAGGAACTGGACATGGAACCCAAGATACAGCACATGCTAGAAAGTGATCCATCACTGGGTTATCCCCAGACAATAAATTAATTTAATAATTTTTTAATATTTCCTCCTCAAACCAGCAGATAGCCTCTCACTTGATCTATTTCCTCCCTCCCCTAGGATTTTCTTCAGTCACAGCCATCATTAACACCCTCTTTCTTTTGGCTGGGATTGTCCTGGAACTCAACTGGCAAGCATTGGCTATGGGAAGACGGTTCGTCTCCCTCTCCAACCCTGTAAGTATCTGACTGCTGGGGGTGGAAGATCAAAATTTCCATAGAACTCTGAGAAAATTTATGTAAATTGAAAGAATTGTAAATCTAGATAGGAAAAAAGAAGTATACTGTTAAAAAAGAGAGAGTTTCAGGAGGGAATACATCAAGAGCTGGTAAGTAATTCCATCTATTTGTCAAACTCAGAGTAATGCACTGAACTCCGTGTGCTGTTTAGCTGCTTTCCTTATTAAGCAGGTACATATAGTAGTATGTTTAAAGTACTTTGCAAATATAAATCTTGGAAGGATGCACTTTCACACCCCCACTACATAATAAAAATATTATCACAGAGAGATTCAGTGACATGCCTGACATTGCCCAGCTCAGATGTGATCAGATCAAGACTGAACATTTTAGAACACCTATTCATCCACTCAGCTATTTTGTTTTCCATCCTTTACAACCTTCAAGGGTGGTGTTTGTTATAAGGACACACATTTAAACATTGACATATTACTCACATAGAAAGTAAGTCTGCCTGATTAGTTTACTGCTTAGCTTCAGGATGCAGACCACCAATTAGGCTACATGGCAAGTGTCCTAGGCAAAATCTACTGTCACAGAGTCTCCATGATAGTATTGAAAGTACACATCAAATCTCTAAAATTTGGGAAATCGAAGCTTTTTATATTTAAAGTTATAACAAAATAGAAGTCAACATAAAAAAATGTTTCAGTCTTACACCATCTGATCTTCTGTATTTTTCAAAAGATTCCTTAAGAAAGAGGTCCAGACTCACTGGGAGCCAGAAACCCAGGTGCCACTTGGAGTCAGGCTGGTCTTACAGAGGAAGCCAATGGGTGTGTGGTGTGGGTTGGGAGATGAAAACTAATGTTTGTTTCATCTATAAGATGGTACCATGGGATAAATCCTTATTTTCTCAAGAGCAAGTTTTGTTTTGTCTTAACACTAGTGTTTACAAATTATTTTTGTACTTGTTTACTTATTTGGGGAGGTCAGGGTTGTATAGTTTCAGAGCACACGTGGAAGTCAGAGGACAACCTGCAGGGATAAGTTCTCCACTTCCAGTAACTTCGTTCAGGGAATTGAACTCAAATCATCAGGCTTGGTATCAAGTGCTCTTACCCACTAAGTCATCTCAGGACTTTTTTTTTTTTTTAAAGCAAGGACTGGGATGGTCAGTCAGTGGTTAACAACACATGCTACTTTTGTAGAGGACCCGAGTTCAGATCCCATTACCCACATGTGACTTACAACCACTGTAACTCCAGCTCCAGGAGATTTGGCCCCCTCCTACAGCCTCTGTGGGCACCTACACACATGTATGCATAGATCCACAGACATACACATAAATAAAATAAGATGACTCTCTTATAAAAATAAAAGTTTAAAGGAACACATGGCTTCAAAAATTTTTGAAAGACTTTAAAACGAAGACAGAATTGGCAAACATCATACATCAGAATTTAGTTAAATGTGATAATTGTACTTATATTTTTAAGTTTGTAACTTTTACATTCAGTGAGATTTTATGTCACTAGTCTCTCTCCCCCTCCAAGTACTCAAACCATCCATCTCACTGTCTTACGCTTGCATGGATTTTGTCAACATTTTGTAAGCTGAATTATAATCATTTAATTTTTGTTCAAAGCTGCTTGGATTCAGCTGTGGCTCACCAAATGCCATGAACAACAAATAATTATATGTCTATTCTTTTCTCCCTAAAGATCCTAGAGATTTTTCTAGGACTTTTCCTGTTCAAATATGTATCTTGCAGGGTCTTATCACCATTGCTAGCCATATTTGGTTAGCCTGTTTTCACACTAGCCATAATGGCAAAAGGCTCACTTTAAACAACAGAGACAAGAAGGACAGTTACTCTTTTTCAAAGCAGAGTAACTGGGTGGAGAGTGCTCACAGTTGACCCGAAGAGAGGAGGGCTATTAGAACAAGACCATCCAGGAGTGGGACCAAGCACCATGTAAATGCACTGCAATTCCAGGGTTAGAATGTACATTTCTCTTCTCCTATATGAATGCTACTCATTCTTGATTCATCTACAGGATCCTGTGAATATGTAGAGGAAATGGCCTATGTTTGGTGTGCAGAGACCACAGACAATGACCGTAGGTCATGCACCTGTCAGATAACCTAGCTCTCTATAAATAGCCTAAAAATACTGTACTTCAGACTTATGCAGCCTCTTCCTTGGATCCCGAATAAGGACTCTCTGATCAAGATATATTCAAATAGTAACGTTTGATAGGCTTAGCTCTGATGAATAAAATAACATGGCATCCCAGTGTGCATCAGTTGGAAAAAGCAGTGCTTGTAACACACATTTAGGCTGAGCATGCATGATTTTTAAGGATAATGTTTAAGAATTATCATTAAAGTTGAGCCAAGAAGCTAGACACGATTCCTGATCACTCAATCACATCAGTAAGTCGTTCATTTCCTTGCTCAGACTCTGTCTTGTTTTCTCAAATATGTGTGAAAGCATCCAGTTACATTTTTGCATAGCAAAACATAAAAACTTTTTACATGGTATTGCTTTATTTTTCTAGTTTTTATACTAAAATTTGAAATGTAAAAATGAACTATCAGTTCTAATGTAATCTACACTGAGTGCATTCCATTAGTAGAATTCCATAATAATACTGGTGGGAATAATAATTTCCAAGCCATAACACACAAATTCTTTTTTGTTAAATATAGTATAGTATACTATAATTTAATTCATATAGTATATTCCGATCATGGTTTCCCCACCCTCATCTCCTCCCAGATCCTCTCCACCTCCCCACCCATCTAACTCCACACCTTCTTTCTCTTTCTCTTTAGAAAGCAAATAGGCCAATAAAAAAAATGTGCGAAGTGTCAGGCATGGGTTCCCTCTCATGGGGTAGGCCTTAAATTCAATCAGAAAGTGATTGGTTACTTCCACAGCTTTGTGCCAGAGTTAAATATATTCTTTTTAAAGAAATATTTTTCCTGGAGTCAAAATTAACATGAGATAAAGAACTCAGAGATGCTGGCATTACAGATCCTGATGCTTTGTGGAGGCTGGGATCTCACAATACTATGGATTTTCCCTCTAAGGGTGACTGAGAACACTTAATTCTAATTAAATTTCATATATAATAGTTTTAATTAATTTTAAATCAATTACTTTCCAGATTTAGCAATCAGGAGCATGCCAGGTTCAATGGATCTAGAGGGTGCGCTTATTTTGAAAGAGGGAATGTCTACATTTCTCGCTGTAGTGCTGAAATTTCTTGGATTTGTGAGAAGACAGCTTCCCTGGTGAAGATTGAAGGTTTGGATTAATCTGACTCTTTCAAGTGTATCGAAAAGAAAGGGCCTATTGTAGATCCATGCAAGAAAGGAGGAAGCTACGGTATTTGAGCCAAAAACTGACTAAAAAGTGACTGTACTTCAACTATCCCACAGATAAACTTGCTTCACAGAACATTCTCCACTTCACTGTCTGACTCTCTGACCGGGTGTTCTCATTACTCGGGTCTTACAATGATCCTGAGTACCCAGGGAGGAACATATCATTTCAGTTTGTCTCTGAATAAACATTGTTTCTTGCTTTATTCTTACATGTTCACACACAGACTGGTGATATTTAAATATTAACCACCAGACCAACAAGGGCCACCGGAAGGGAGCAAATTCCAGGAGACCCCTGTTATAAAGGCTGCCCAATCATGTACAAGTTTGAAGGAGTCCAAGTAAAGGGCCTGAGACAGCAGTGCTGTGCTGAATTGGAAATACTTTACTATTTTAAAGATTGTTTGTCTGAACCCATTTAGCAGCTAAGTATCAGCCTCCATGTACAGAGTAACTCTACTTTGTCTTCCTATGAAACTACACTATCAATTCTCATAACCCATAGCCTAGATGAAATAGGATGAACACTGTGTCTTAATATTTTCATCATTTATTTAAACTAATAATATTCAGGCTATCAATTTTGCAGCTGGGTATTATCAGAATAAAAAGATGTTTATTATTTTAATATTAATATGCTATTTCATTTTATTTTCTGAGTGTATGTATGTATAAGTATCATGTATGTGTGTGTGGATATGTGCACATGTATCGATACCTATACTTGTGCATAAGTGTGGAGACCAGAGGAGAGCCTTGGTTGTCCTCCTCTATCCCTCCCCACCTTATCTTTGATGCAAGGTCTCTCCATGAATCTGGAGCCTGTGAATTTCCTTTTCAGCTAGGCTGGAAGCCAGCAATCTCCAATCATCTTTCTGTCCCTGCTCACTAGGTACTAGGCTTACAGGCATGTGCTTGACCATACCTGGTTTATTACTGGGTGCTGGGATCTAAACTCCCATTCTTATGTTTGCTAAGCAAGTGCTCACAACTGCTGAGACATCTCTCTGTCACTGTTTCTTTTTCTTCAGAGAACTACTAAAATATTATTTGAAGATATATCATCAGAACAATTATTTTTTAAAACTTTCCTGAAACAGTTTGCCACATGCCTGCAGGAGATAAACACTGTAAATTCAGGCATCAGGAATCTTTCTGGAGAAAAATTACAGATTTCAGGATATTCACAAAGGATATGGTTTTGATTTTTCTCTTCAATTAATTATGTACTAATTGCATAGTTATCATCTAAAAAGAATATTAATTGACTTGTGGTACCAATTTTGAACAGTGGCCTAAAATTTACTGGAAAAATAGATCGCATTCTGAATACTGTAATAGTTCTTTGAAACAACAACTTCACAATACCACGCAGTAGGTTATTATCTTTAAAATGTTAAAATTGTGACTTCATTATCATATAATATATATCCAAGCAATTCTAGAACAAGGGAATAAGATTCAGTGTTATATCTAATAAGACTACAAACTGACTGTAAGCACACATTTTAAAATACATGTTATTACTTTCATCATAATGTAAGTGCAGAGCATCTACCCATTCTCACTGAGGGCTGAATCACAAGTGAAGTAAGTATACATATATTGAAATAAAAGCTTTATTCTTCCATTTCTCATAAGCAGGTTCCTGTCACTCTCCCTCACAAAGTGGAATTGCTCATTAAACATCAACAGTCTGCCTTGACTCCCACACATTTGGGTTTCTCTTTATTCCCACGGGAAAGATGATTTCTTCTGCTTTCCCTCATCTCTACCCAAAGAATCTGCTATTTATAAGCTAATCTCTTTGCTTGTTATTTTGTTCCCATAAAGACGTTATAATTTTCTCCTGGCATCTTATATCTCCTCATGCCTATCTCATGGCCACTGTGACTTTTACACTCATTCGAAAAGAAACTTTGTCTAACTTCACAGAAGCCCTGAATTTTGATAAGGTCAGATCACTCAACCCACCCTCCCTGCATCTTGCTGTTGCTACACCATCCCCAATATCTTTGAAGAAATTAGGGTATCTCCATGCATCCATTCCTGGGGATCCATTGCCCTTGTGTGTCAGAACATTCCACCATCCTTTGCTGCATTCTGATTGCTGACTTCTGAGATGAGATTGTTCCCAGGAGTTTTTCTTTTCTCTCTGTGTCCACTGATAGATGATAAAAAAGATAGCTGTGTGCCGGGCAGTGGTGGTGCACACCTTTAATCCCAGCACTTGGGAGGCAGAGCCAGGCAGATCTCTGTGAGTTTGAGGCCAGCCTGGTTTACAGAGCAAGATCCAGGACAGGCACCAAAGCTACACAGAGAAACCCTGTCTTGAAAAATAAAAACAAAAACAAAAACAAAAATAGATAGGTAGAAGAGTGATAGACAGATATGTGGAAATCATGTCACAGATCTATAGGATCAGATGCCTGGGGAGGTAGGACTAGAAAAATTTAAATTTGATAATCTCTGCAATGTTTCGTGGGATCACAGCCTGAATAATGACCTCAGTACAAATTTTCTGAGCAGACAGGTTATATAAGGTACTTTTCTGTTGTGATTAAAACACCATGATTGTAACATGAATCTTAAAAGGTCTTGTAATAAAAAACCCAAGGCCAGATATTGGGGTGAAAGCTGAAAGATCAGAGAGGCAGAGCAAGCCAGCCACAAGTTTTTACCTCTATGAAATCCTCTGCTGCCAAAAGAGAGAGACTGTCTGTTTACTCATACCTTATATACCTTTCTGTGCCCTGCCATTTTACTTCGAAGCTTCCTAGTGCTGGGATTAAAGGCATGTGCCACCATACCTGGCTCTGTTCAAGGCTCAGTGTGGCCTTGAACTCACAGAGATTTGGATGGATCTCTGCCTCCCAAATGCTAGGATTAAAGGCGTGTGCTACCACTGCCTGACCTCTATGTTTAATATAGTGGCTGGCTTTGTCCTCAGATCCCCAGGCAAGCTTTATTGGGGTGCACAATATATCACCACACATGACCAAGGCAACTTATAGAAAAAAGGGTTTGTTTGGGCTTCTAGTTCCAGAGTGATATGCGTAGGCATGGCAACTAACAGAAGGTGTGTTACCAGAGCAGAAACGTGAAAGAGCATATCTTTAACTGAAAGTACCACAAAGCAGAATGAACTGGAAGTAGAGTGAGGCTCCGTACTTGCAAAGCTCACACCCCGCTGACATACTTTCTCCAGCAAGGCTACACTTTGCAAACTTCCCCAGTGTCACCATCTGGGACACAAGTGCCCAAATGTCTGAGCTTATGGGAGACAGTCTTATCCAAACCCCAACACAGACAAAAATACTGGTGATAGAATCAGAGTAGATGGCTCTCTATGAAGAAACAGCAAAAATACTCCTTGTTCAGGGAACCCCATACAAGAGGAGGTAGAAGGAGTGTGGGGGTATCTTAGGATGTTTTTATTGCTGTGAAGAGACACCATGACCATGGCAACTCTTATAAATAAAAACATTTAGTTGAGGTGGCTCATTTACGGTTTCAGAGGTTCAGTCCATTATCATCAGGATGGGGAGCATGGGAGCCTGCAGGCAGAGGTGGTCCTGGAGCTGAGAGTCCTACATCTTGACTCAGAGGCAACAGGAAGTCGATTGACTGTCACACTGAGTGAAGCTTGAGAAAAGAGACCTCAAAGCCCTCCTCAGCAGTGACATACTTCCTCCAGCAAGGCCACACTTCCTAAAAATGTTGCTGCTTTTGGGAGCTATTTTCTTTCAAACCACCACAGGGAGCCACAGGGGATGGGTAACACAAGGAGAACAAGGCCCTCTCAATCAATTGAACAGAGCTAATATGAACTCACAAAGACTGACGTAGCAAGCACAGGACTTGCACTACACGGGTCTGCAGCAGATCCTCTGTGTATATATTATAGCTTTCAGTTTAGTGTTTTTATGGGACTCTTGCATATGTAAATGAGTGGGCCTTTGATTCTTGGGCCTTTTCTTGAGGCTTTTTTCCTTGTGATGGTTTTTGTTGTAATCGGAAGTTTCTGTCCCGACAGCAACTCCCAAATACCCAGCAGCTACTTTCCAAATTACCAGAGAAGCTTATATTAATTATAAATGATCAGCCCATAGCTCAGGCTTACTACTAATTAGTTCTTACACTTAAATTAACCCATAATTTGTATCTATATTTAGCCAAGTGGCTTTGTACCTTCTCTCAATACAACATTCTTATCTTGCTTTCTCTGCATCTGGCTGGTGACTTCTGACTTTTCCCTTCCTCTTCCCAACAGTCTCAGTTTGGCTTTCCTGCCTTTATTTCCTGCCTGGTTACTGGCCAATCAGCATTCTATTAAACCAATTCGCGTGACAAATCTTTGCAGTGTACAAGAGGATTATTCCACAACACTTTGTTTTTATCTTATTGTATTTTATTTTCTTATGAAAAATAGAGCAAATAAATTTTATGCTTAGGATTTTAAGAGAAAGTTAGAAAGAATGACATGAAATATGGCTGAGTGTTTAATTTCACCACTGAAGTCAAGTGATAGATAAAAAAATACCACAAGTCCAAATAATAAATAATACTATAGTTTAGAAAATTTAAATATAAACTATTTATATTGGTTTAAAGACTACTTCTTTTTTTTTTTTTCTGAGACGGGGTTTCTCTGTGTAGCTTTGCGCCTTTCCTGGGACTCACTTGGTAGCCCAGGCTGGCCTCCAACTCACAGAGATCCACCTGGCTCTGCCTCCCAGTGCTGGGATTAAAGGCATGTGCCACCACCGCCCGGCCAAAGACTACTTCTTGTGTTAAAGGAGCAGCCAGGTTACCCAAGCCTGCTTCACAAACACTATAAAATAACAGCCAGTCACTAAAACAACCAAATATTTCCTGGTGACCACTGATGCTCAGACTATTCTTAGTTTACAGCTGATGGTTAATTTTTTTAACAGTAAGTCCAGTCACATATTATTTGGGCCAGGCTAAATAATATGCTTAATATATAAACTCCTCCTTTTCTCCTTGGGGTTCAGGGATCCTCCATCCTGTTGCTGCCGAAGACATGCTTCTACCCACGAACCCTGATGTGTTATGCTTTGTGTGAGCCTGGATCTACTTTTTCAGTTTCTTGGCACCTCCTGTCTTTGCCAGTTGGTTCTTATACACTGAGTTTTTCTAGAAACAGTTCTACAGCCAAGGAGGTCATGGAAGATCAAAAGAGAGACAGAAATAAAGATAATTCTGGCAAATTTGCCATTGTAACCAAAACAGCATGGGGTTGGCATAAAAACAAGCACATAAAAGCACCGGCACAGAATGGAGATCCCAAAGCAAATGTGCAAATTTGCAGCCGGTTTGGTTTTGGTAAGAAGCTGTGTCATCTGTAAACAATGGTGAGAAATCTGGGTCTTTACCTGCAGAAGATGAAGCTGAGCTTCTTCCTCTCCATTCATTCAAACAAACGCCAATGAATTAAGGATACAAATGCAAGACTAGGAACTTAAATTTTTAAAAGAAAACCTCAGAAAAAAATGGTTCAGGACATTGTTCAGGGCAAAGAATTTTTTGATAAGTACCTAAAAGTACAGGCAAGAAAGACAAAGCAGACAGATGGAGTTATGTTGGGCTTAAAGACTACCTGTCAATGGAAATGTTGGGCTTAAAGACTACCTGTCAATGGAAATTATCAACTAAATGAAAGGGCCTACAGAATGGGGGAAATATTTACAAAAATCAGCTGACAGAGGATTATGACCAAGAATATACAAAGAACTCTAATAACTCAATAATAGAATAAAGCAAATAATTATTAAGAAAACATCTTATTGATAAATGGATAAAGAAAATGTGATATGGGGAAAAAGAAGTCAAAGTTATATGGAAAGGGAGAGGACAGTGAAGAAGTTAGCTATGGGAAGAGTTGAGGCAGGGGCAAATATGTTCAAATAGTATTTGAAATTCTCAAAGAATGAATAAAAATGTTATTTTTTTTAAAAAAAAAGGCTGAGATAGGAGGATCACTAAGAGTTTGAAATCAGCCTAGCCCAGGCTTCATAGAAAATCTAAGGTAAGTCTTGGCAACATAGTAAAGTCATATGTTACAACAAAACAAAACACCCACCAATAAATAAATAAATGAAAAAATATAATATATATCCAAAATGAAATATTATCCAACCATATAAATTTGACACTTCTAAGAACCCAAATAAAACCAGATGTTAAATGAAGTTTGTTATGTTAAATCAGTAAGCTATAGAAAAGGTAAATGCGCTGGGCAGTGGTGACGCACGCCTTTAATCCCAGCACTCGGGAGGCAGAGGCAAGCAGATGTCTGTGAGTTCGAGGCCAGCCTGGGCTACAAAGTGAGATCCAGGAAAGGTGCAAAGCTACACAAAGAAACCTTGTCTCAAAACAACAACAACAACAAAAAAAAAAAAAAGAAAAGAAAAGGCAAATGCCACATGTTCCCATTTTCATGTGGAAACTAAAAAGTTATCTCATATAAGTAGGGAATAGAGGAATGGCTAGAGTCTGGGATGAGTGCAGAGGAAGAAGAATAGAGATAGCCATAGGTACTTGGTGCAGTTTATTGAAGAACGTAACTAAGACTACTCACTAGCACGTTAGATAACTATAGTTGGAAACAAATTCTGTAATTTAAAACACCCAGTAGAGAGTTTAAATGTTCTTAGCATAAATAAATGATAAATATATGAGGTGATGAATGTGACAACTGTTTAGTGGGTCAGAGATGTCACACTGTGCCCCACAGATGTGTGCAACCACTGTGAGTCAACTAAAAGCATGTTTGTGTGTCTGTGTGTGTGTGTGTGTGTGTCTGTGTGTGTGTGTGTGTGTGTGTGTGTGTGTGTGTGTAAAAGACAAATGAGATATACAAAGGAAATGCCGAGTGACTACCAATTAAGTCTAGCTGTTATTTCTAGCACCATTCCCTGAGTGTCCTTGAGTGACAGATCCTTCCAGTCTTTCTAGTCTGTACCCAGACCCACAGACTGTCTGCACAGTTCTCACTACTGATGTCCTCCTTGCATGGAGATGCTCAACATGGTGCTGGTCAGGTTTGTTTGTTTGTTTGTTTTGTCACCTCGACACAAGCCTGGGTCATCTGGGAAGGGAACCTCAATTGAGAAAATGCCTTCGTAAGATTGGCCTGTAGGGAAGTCTGTGAGGCATTTTCCTGTGTAATATTTGACGTGGAAGGGCCCATCTCACCGGGAAGCATCACTCCTGGACAGGTGGTCCTGGGTTCTATTAAAAGTCAGGCTAAGCAAGCCATGGAGAACAATACAGTAAGCTGCACTCTCCATGGCTCTGCTTCAGTTCCTACTTCCACGTTCCTGCTTTGGGTTTTGTAATCTATAAGGGAAATAAACCATGGCCTTTTGGTGATGGAGTTTTTACTATAGAAATAGAAAGCAAACTAGGACAAATGTTTAATTCTCTATCGATAGTTTGTTCCAGGAAAATCACCAGAGTGTGAGAAAAGACATTTTTTCATGCAGCCAAGTATCAATTCATGGGGATAAAAGAGCAGGAACTAAGGGCCAGCAGCAGGTGGAGATCACACCAGGAGATCAGCCTAGGCAATTCCTAGAACTGGGGCTGCTGCAAATGGATTATTTTTATATTTCCTGTGTCCACTGTGAGATGGTGTCCAGAAATGAAGTAGACAAAGATGGTGTTCATGCCCGTTCATATTCCTCATTCTTTATTAGTTGAAATTGAAAACTATGCAGAAACAAAAGCAACCCCTGGAGGAACTGATTAAAAGGCCATTATTTCTAGTTAACTGTGTTTCTGAGAAAATTACCCCATGAGTAAACTTATGTGGGAAATCCTCTACCTCTTAGGTTTGATTCAATACTTCTGTTGTCTTGTTTAAAAAAGCGGGGGGGTGGGGGAAGCATACTCTAATTCACTGTGTATTTATTAGCTTGCTGTATATCAACTGGACACACACGAGAGAGAGAGAGAGAGAGAGAGAGAGAGAGAGAAAGGGAGAGGGAGAGAGATTCTTCAGAAAACCACTTCTGGCTCTTACATCTCTTAGACATAATTTAATTGCTGTAATTATTGTAATTTATTTTCAGGATTTTTTTTTTTTTTTTTGCTTCAAATAAACAGGAGGACTATGAGTTCAAACAAGGCAGGAACACACAAGTTTGAGGCTATTCTGGACTATCCTGTCTCAATAAACAAATAAACAACAGGTTTTACTAGTGTGTATCGTGGCATCATACAAGGAAAAAGTCAGCCATAGAGTAAAGGTTTTTTTTTTTTTTTAAAGATTTATTTATTTATTATGTATACAGCATATATGACTGCAGGCCAGAAGAGGGCACCAGATCTCATTACAGATGGTTGTGAGCCACCATGTGGTTGCTGGGAATTGAACTCAGGACCTCTGGAAGAGCAGTCAGTGCTCTTAACCTCTGAGCCATCTCTCCAGCCCTAGAGTAAAGGTTTTTAAGAACACAGCTAACCTCGCTGTGGTATGAACTGGGTTCTTATGACAAAAGCATCAGTTTACAGCAAAAATAAAACTAAATCATCATAGAAATAGACGGCTTGCATGTCATCTCTTTTAGAACGGAGTTTTGGTAGACAACAACTAATCTTACTCTAGCCAGCCTCATTGGATGTGGTGCCCTCTAGAAATGAAGCACTATCTATTCAGAGCTTTGTGTAGAAGCTCCACTGTGGGATACGTATCATCTAACATTAGAAATAAGTCTCCATGAGTAGCAGCTACTTTCTTTTTATAAATATAGAATTTCCTTCATTGTTCCCCAAAGCAGTGATCTTTTAGTTTCTCTACCAGCATTTGATTCCTTTCTCTTTACTCTGCCCAACTTTTTCTTACATTGATGCAATCAGTTATATTTTCTACTTGAGTCGCGAAGTTCCATTTTTTAATTTCCATTTCAGAAAATTCTAGGGTGACAGGCACTCTTGCATATCCCCAACTGCTTTTATAGTCAAAAGACATCCAGTTAAAGGACATTAGGAATGAAGTTTTTCATGGCAATATATGTTCTTAAACAAGTTTGGGATCTGATTTTTATTATACTTTGGATTTTGCTCCAACATCAAGTCATTGTTGAGCATAAGCTAGAAAGGGGTTTTAGTTTAGTAAATTAAATATTTCTATCAATTTATTAAATCTTCATACTGAGGGTTCTGCCTTCAAAGCCTGGTTTAACAAGATTAAATACAGGGCTGGAAAAAATGACTAAGGGTTAAGAGAACTTTCTGTAGACTCGTAAGAATCCCGTGTAGCACTCCATCCCCCAGTTATCAAGCCAGGCCTCCCACACAGAGGGGGAGGAAGTGCATGTAACTCTGATGCCTTCTTCTGGCCTCTGTCTGTACACATACACAAATAAATTTACAGAGACAAAAATAAAAGAGGATAGTCTTGATATTTCACTTTGTAATTCATTATCTCCATATTTAATATTCTGAGAGCCCTTAGAGTTTGCTCTTATTAAACCTGATCACGCCTCAGAAATGCTCTTAGCCTTTATGGACATGGTTTCCATTGGACTACATTTATTTGAAACTTCTAGTTCTACAATTTGTGATGTTCAAAGGACACAAAGTATGTCAAGATTTTTACTTAAGTGGAACATCATTTAAAGACTGGAGTTCGCCGGGCGGTGGTGGCGCACGCCTTTAATCCCAGCACTCAGGAGGCAGAGCCAGGCGGATCTCTGTGAGTTCGAGGCCAGCCTGGGCTACCAAGTGAGTTCCAGGAAAGGCTCAAAGCTACACAGAGAAACCCTGTCTGGAAAAACCAAAAAAAAATAAAAAAATAAAATAAATAAATAAATAAATAAATAAATAAAATAAAATAAAGACTGGAGTTCTCCATGTTTCTTTTAGGTTTGTTTTTTGTTTTTTGAGACAGACCTGGTCTCATGTATTATAGGCTGGTCTTGTAGTCACTATATAGCTGAGAATCACTTTGAATTTCTGATTCTCCTGCCCCCAATTTCAGAATTCTGGAATCCCACAGGATGTCTTAGTTTGCTTTCTATTGCTGTGATAAACATGGTGACCAAACTCTATGCCCTAGGCATAGTGATGTTGCTGTGATTAAAATATATTTTCTCCTTGCATACCCAAAGGTAGTTTCATGTAAAGATGCAAGTCAATCGAAAAAACCAACCTCCCCCCCCCCAAAAAAAAATACAAGTCAAATCCGTATAACTAATTGAATATAGAGTTTCAAAAGTGTGTGGGCTTTTGGGAAAATCTCCAGAGTTCTTAAATCCAACTGGAGAGACTGTAGATGTTTGTGAAACCAACAGGGATCTAACAGCAAATCCAAATATTCTGAAGCCACCTGTAAAGTGAGGGAACACATGCTGAGGGGACCAGAAAAGGTTCCTGCTTGCTTGGTTTGAGGGGCGAGATGTCTCACTGTGTAGCTGAGGCTGGCCCAGAGCTCAGCTGTCCTGCATCAGCCTGCTGAGTGCTGAGACTACAGATATACACCACCCCGCCTTGTTGAGTATCGTTCAGTGCCTTTCATAGCAGGTCGGATTGGATGGGAGCGGTATGGAGGCTGCTGCTGCACGTGGAGACCAGATCTTCTATTTTCATTGCAGTTAGACTTATGTGGTGGTACTCCAGCTAAAGGGGCCCTAAACCACCAGCGGAAAGTTCTTCTATACTGCCACAAGGGGGCAGGATCCTTTCAGGGATAAAACTGGTTCCTCCCAGCCTCAGGGAGGTTTTCTTGGTTGGCATTCTGGGTGCCCAGAATCTATTCCATGACAGATCTTCTAACAAACTATTCATTCCTGCCACAGTTGTTCAACTACTAGCACTAGAAATTGTTTTAGGGAACAAATTTAAGAATAGAATCCAAGAGTTCTGGATTCAAAAGTCTAGATTTAAAAGTGCTAAGATTCAGTTTCCCTGGTGTAGGGTGCGTTGATAGAACACTATACAAAACACCAAAGGCTTATAAATTATTGTCACCTGGAACCAAGTGTCAATAGTCTCATGGGTTTCAGAAGACAAAAATATGTTACAGCAATAGAGCATTAGGGTACATATAGAGAAAACAAATAATTTGATGTTTTCCAATATCTTCTAAAATTTTCAGAACTTGCAGGAATTAACAACCAAAGCAAAGCTTTGATTTTCCTTCCAATGATCATGTAAGAAATGTAAAATTCTCTACGTGCTGTTAAAGTCACTCCTAGATTCTCTAGCCAAAGAGCTGGCCTCCAAAAAATAAACTCTAACATTGGAACCCCAGGCTTTTGATTTACAATTTAAGACAGTCTTACAACCTTCAGAGATTTCTCCAAGGGACCACTAACCGAGAATAAGACTTTATGGAACTTCTGTAAGATCTGGACAAAGCTGAAGACTCAGAGCTTCCAGTACACTGATCCTCTTCCGTAATACCCCCATATCATTTAAACTTTTTTCTCCTCTTTTATTTTTTTCTGAAGGCAAACATGCTTTGTTTTGTTTTTCTTAGTATGGAAGCACACCTCCATTGTGGATTCCATGCCTCTCAATAATAATCAGTGCATGTCACAGTTAGTACTGCCAGTGTGACGGAACCTAAAATCACCTAGGAGACAAGCTTCTGGGTGTGCCTGTGTAGGATACTCTACATAGGTTACCTGAAGTGGAGACACCTGTTTTGAGCATGGGAGACACCATCCTATGGGCTGGATCTTGAAGTGAATGAAAAAGAGAAAGCAAGCTGAACACAAACAGTTATTGTCCTCTGTTTCTATGGATGCATTATGACCACCTACTTCAAGATCCTGCTACCACGACTTCCTCATCATGTGACCATGCCAGGGAAGATATTTGTGGATCAATAGGCTAAGAAATGTAATGTATGCTCTCCAGTGGGGATCCAGGAAATATAACAATTTTAGAGACAGAGCAGAAGAGATTGTTTCTGCCCTGCTCATATCTACACCCTATTTAACACAAGGCACTTCCAAGAAGACTGACTTTTAATCTTCAGGTCCCCTAATAAATTTGAAAAAAGAAGTCTCTGGGGGATGGAGGGGGGGCATCCTTCTGACTTTTTCTTTATTTTTTTCTTCTTATTTTTCCTCTGTAGCTTTCCTTCTCTCACTTTTGATATTTTCCTTCCAACTCACTTTATTTTTTCCCTTACAGTTCATATACCTCAGTACAATCTTTCAAGCAATATAAAAATTACAATGCAGTTGCATTCTATTTTTCAAGGGAATTATTATAATGAATACAGGTTTAAAAAAAAACATGTTTTCCCGTTTCCCTTACATAATTAAACATAATCACCTCAAGAACCTACATAGATTTATATCTAAGTAACTTATTATAGATTAACAGAGTGTGAGCAAGCAGGGTATTTTTCTTAGCCAGTTCAGTTCTTTTACTGTCAGGCTGAATATTGCACTTACAAAGAAAGAACCAGTCATTTTATTATTTATCTCAAAAGGTAATCTTATAAAAGAATCTTATAAGAATCCCAAATCTAAACTTTTATTTTATTTTGTAAAGTTTTTTATTATTAATAAAAGTTATTTATTCTATGTGTTTTTCACATCATATATCTTGATCCCATTCATTCCCCATCCCTTCCCATCTGCCCTTCACTCCTGTACACCTCTCCTCCGAATGAAACAAAATTCAAGAGAGAAAAAATGAAGAAAATAAAATGAGAAAAAAATTTTTAAAAAGGGAAGGAATTAAAAATCTCATCATGGAAGCTGCAATGAAACCCAACAAATCACACCATATACTTTTTGCTCCATACATCTCTACTTGCAAGTGTTCATTGCAAAGAGTCATTGATCTAGTTCAAGGCCCCTGGTCTCCACTACACATTTGATGCTGGGCCCCCACTAGGACTCTTCCTGGACATCCCGCTGGTGCCCTGTGTTGTGAAGATCCTGCAGCTTTGGGTCTTCCAGTCAGGTCCCTTCACATGCTCCAGCAGATCATAGATGGTGTGGATGTTGGGGCAGGTCAAGTCATAACCCTGGGTCTGGGCCTGGGCAGTTTTAGGGTTGGCCTGCCAGATGGGAAATAAGGACAGCTGTCCTATGCTCATGATTTCATCCACACCTCCGCTAACAGGGTTGGATCTGCTGTGCTGCCCTGGTTGGGTGTAGGGCCTGCTCTCCGAAGTGTTGAAGCTGGTGGAGATAGGGGCAACCTCACCTACTCTTCTTTTCTTTTCCTTTTCCTTTTCTTTTTTTTTCTTTCTGAACCCAGGGCCTTGTGCTTGCTAGGCAAGCGCTCTACCACTCAGCTAAATCCCCAACCCCTCTTATAACCACAGGGCCATCCTGCATACCTGCCGCAGACATTGGTGGGCAGAAGGGAGGGCTTCTTTGCCCAAGGTGTGCTGCCACAAGACAGATGAGAAATTGGGGCAGCTCTGCCATGCTCACAA
Organism: Peromyscus attwateri; assembly: GCA_902168425.1. Classification (NCBI taxonomy): domain Eukaryota; kingdom Metazoa; phylum Chordata; class Mammalia; order Rodentia; family Cricetidae; genus Peromyscus; species Peromyscus attwateri. The sequence goes on along the minus strand of CABHPP010000520.1, from coordinate 8,454 downwards.
CTTCTTGGCTGGTTCACCCACATGTGTGCTAACAGGGTTGGCTCTAGTGTGCTGTCCTGGTGAGGTGCAGGACTTGCTCTCCCTGGTGTTGCAGCTGGTGGGGGTCAGGGACAGTTCTCCCACTCTTATGACCACAGGGTCAGCTCTTCCACCTGCCCCAGGCATTGATGGGTAGGGGGAGAAATCTAAATTTTTACATATGAAAAAGAACCAGTCTATTTTAAATCCTTAGGGTGCATACCCACTCATCAACTGTTTTTTTATGACAAGAAGTTGAGGGCAGAAATGGATACAAGGAATTAATCCTCATCTTTGATCACCAATCAATCCTAGCACAAAAAGCACATCAGCTAATAATAACTGGGCTGCTTTTTTTTTTGATCCCAAACCTTAATGAATCTATCACTCAGCTATGTGTCCTTGTGAACTTTAGATTGTTTTATAAGGTTTTTACCTCAAATCGATTATCAAAACATCTTAATCTAACCTGAAGTCATTTTAAGGCTTTGTTTCAGCTGTGATGCACTCTGAAACCTGTGAACACATCTCCCAACATTAAGATTAAAAGAATTTAAACTAGCTGGGCAACTGGGACTCAGTTGTTTTCTTAATCATTAACCTAAGCCACAGTCTATATGGCTCCTCCTCAGAAACTCATGTGTTCTAGCTGAGTGTCATTTCCTTATTTTATTTTTCATCCTCTGTAGCCTCTGCTTTATCAGAGGCAGGGGCAACATTTTATCCTACCTTTACCTATGTTAATTTTTCCACTAAACTGACCTCTATCATAATTTCTTACTATATTTATTAAAAACCCTCAATCATCAAAATCCCATTTAAACTAACACTATTATTGTATAAAATCACTGCTTCAGTTAAACAGTACAGCTTAGGAAGAAATCATCTTCATAATAATCCTCCAGTAAAAATGCCCAGTAGAACAGGGTATTTCCAAGAGATGATCACACTGCATTAAGGGCAGTGGGGATCTCCCCATGCCCATTCACACCATGCCAGATACCATAGAAAAATGACAGCAGCAAACATGCAAAGACACAGCAGTAGCAAGAAAGATTCCAGGGAGGAGGCTCTCCGGGCCTTGCCTATCTGAGATTCACCCATCAGGGTTTTGTTTCCCAGTGGGATGATCCCCTGAAGTCAGTTGCATCTACTGCTTTATGGATTGCCCAGAGTCCGGGGAAGACACTATGTCCAGTGTGGGATATCTGAGGGAAAAACATCTACACATGCTATGCTTGTTGTGCCCAGATCACGACCCCTAGAGAGACCACCAAAGACGAGCATGCGGGAATGAAAAAGCAAGGTTTAATTTGGGATATCCAAAAGCATATCCAAAAGCAATACAAGGCTAGGCAGGGACTTTGTCCAATACATCCAACACAGTGGAGGCTGGAGGAAGTGCCCACCTATCTGCAAGCTCAGTTTTTAAAGGCAAAAACCAAAGAGTAAATCATTTAGGGGTGCTAGTACGGGTACAATTCTGATTGGCTCGCTTCTAGGGGCTTTCTAGAAATCATGGCTTAATCTTACTTCTAAGGGGGTGGTTGCCCGCCACCATTTCTCATTGGCTGCCCTCAGGTGGGGACATTTCTGTGGTCAGTTACCCTGAAAACCAGGGAGAGGACATTCCATAGTCCAGTAGTCATTACCTCGTGACTACCTTGTGACTCTGTACCTTTACACTTCCTGGTTTCTGGAATCTGGACTGACTGGTTTCAGTAACTCATGGCCTATTCCTAAAAGGAGAAATCTTAGGCCTTAGTTTTAGGGTGAAAGCATTTTGGTCTTATTTCTAAGATGGCTCATTTTGGTTTCACATGCTGTTATTGATAGACCCCAGACCCAGGGTACTACCTTCTCGGATGGGTGTCCCAAGAACCCAGACTCCGGTCCAGTTGATGCAACAGCAAGAGGTTTATTGATGCAGCTGTACAGTCAGGCTCCTCTGCTCCAAAAAGCAAGAGTCACGCCTACTGCAGCCACATGAGTACTTTTAAAGGAAAAACCCACAAAAAGCCATAAGACTACAATTCCCATACAATTTCATTTCGATTGATTTATGTCTAGAGGCTAATTTCATAAGATCATGGCCTGATCACAGGGTGGGTACAGTCACTTCCACATGCACATTCTTCCCAAAACCTCAAGGGGGGTATCAGGGTGGGAGTGGAGTTTACACAAAGGTCACACTGGTCTTTCCTGGAACATTTGCAATTATCCCAGTCACAGTTGAGCGCAGCTCTTAATAGAAATCTCTTTACATTGTTACATTGTTGCAGGGGTGGTTGAGTAATGGCTGAGTCAGGTTGCCCTTGGAACTAGTTTTTTTAGTTCCTCATTCTCCTGGGGCTTGGGGGGGTGTAAGCCTGAAGGGTTAGGGTCTTTCATTATGTCTATTAACTTTATTCCTCTAAGACAAAATTCTATCTTTACAGCTATAGATCAGTCAGGCATTCAGGACAGGAATAAATCTAGATACACCAAGCTCTTTGTCCGTCTACTTTATTTCTCTGGTTTGAAATCCTGTCTACATATCTTCAGTTCTATCCTGACATTCAGTTCCTCTTTGTCCCCTCTTTTACTGCCATCTCATAGTCCTGCTAACAACTAATATGCTTCCAGCCTCATCTTTGTCCTCTGTTTCTCTGCCCTCCATCTCTACTTGTTCTCTACTCCTGGCTCTGATGAACTCTACAAGAGTTCTGCCTTACCATCTACAAAACCTCTGTGTTCTTCCCTTCTCCTTGGTCATGCTGTTCTGTCTGTCTCTACAGAAAATGCCTGTTTCTTCTTCCCCTGGCCACAGGGTTCTCTGCCTCCTTGGGATTGTTGCTCCACCCTGCCTTCCACCTTGATATGTAAAAACTTCTTTTGTTCTCAGTCAGTTGCTCTGGAGAGCCACTAGGCCTCAAGGTAAGGGGATGGTCTGAGCTTCATTTGCACAAGAAACAAAGCTATGTATCTATTGCCTGCTTGGCTTTGCCTACATGACCTTATTCAAATACTAACAGGAAGTTCACACACACACACACACACACACACACACACACACACACACACACACATTCTATGGGAATTGTGAGCACAAGAAATACATAACAAGGCACAAGCCTTAATAATTTTCTTCCCAGGGGCCCAGAAAAGAAGCTATGAATGGTGAGAATTATTTTCAGGAAATGAATCTAAGTATACCAAGCTCTTAGTCCGTCTACTTTTATCCCTCTGGGATAAGGTTCTATCTATACAGCTACAGTTCTGTACTCGAGCCTAGCTCCTTTTGAAAGGGAAAAATCAATAGCCATCTTGAGAGATGCTTCTCCCTCCCCTCCTCCAAAGGTATTTGCTGACCAGCAGTTTTAGAAGTGACCAGAAGTTGAACTTATAAAGCTGGGACAATAAATCTATGTATCCTGGACTTAGCAAAACAAGATATGAGAAGTAATGGGCTCAGTTGACCAGAAGTTGACCTCAGAGGAGAGTAGGACTGCAACAATAAATCTGAATGTATATATTCTGGGTTCAACAAAAGCAGAACATAGGGAGTGAAAATTTATGTCTCTGTAGATACCCTTAATCCTGTTAGCCATCAGTAACCTCATACTTATAGTTCAGCCAGTAACTTCAAAGAACTGCCTCACCCCTAGCTCCCTCTTCCAATCCCAAGCTGCATGTAAACTTTTCTTATATAAACCCCTTAAAGCAAGTGCTCAGGCCATTCTCCTCCACTTGCTGTGCCTGATGTTGGATGTGGACCAAGCTTGCTTGTTTTGTTGTTAAAAACCTCTGTGTGCTTGCATCAGATATTAGTTCTGTGGTGGTCTTGCTGGGGGGCCTGGCAACCTGAGCACAACACTTTCTTGCCTGATTTCTCTCTACCTTTATCTGTTGTCCCTTCTAAGTTCTATCTTAATTCTCTCATCTTAGTTCTGCCCCATCTTGGCCCTACCCATCTTGTTCTTCCCCATCTGGCTCTTCCTCATCTTCCATCTCATTCTTCTAGTTCTCCATCTAGTTCTCCAGTCAAAATCCTCTCCTGTCAAAATCCTCTCCTAGCCTCTGAGATTTACCATTATATACCCATGCAATAGCAGTGCTCTAAGTAAAGCTGGGTCACCAGGCTTGAATTCTTATAGGATCATAAAGGCAGACAAGTTTTCCTGAGGAAGTGACCTTCAGGCTTTCTTTTACAACCCAAAAAGGGAGTGCTAAAGGAGGAGATCAAGTGAGAGCTAAGATCAGTTAGTATACAAAAAAGGAAATTTATTTGTTCAATCTACATTCCTAGAAGTGAACAGGTAAGAAGTTAGGAGTCTATAATGTTAGTAAGGCTGTATAAGAAAGGAGGGTCTTAGCTTAAATTGTATGAGAAATAAAGCTATCTGCCTGACCCAAGACACAGGTGTTGTTTCTATAAGGGTGGAGTTCAGGAGATCATTTGGTCTTGGATGCTTGATAGGTATTTTAGATAAATACACTGTTAGGAGTTCTTGGAAGCACACATAGCATACAAGAAAGTTATTGCAAGAATTGGCTAATGTATATACAAAAGCTAAAATATCATCAAGACTTCTTAAGTCATGGCTCAACCTTCGGAAAAGTTCTCAACCTTTCCAAGTAGCAGCTTTTGTGATAGTAGCTGGATTCCATTACATTTTCCTGCGGCTTGCAGTAGCCATTCTCTTTCAAACCACCACAGCAGGATAGTAGCTAGAGATAAACATCTGCAGTAGCTACCCGCTTTCCTGTGGAAGGTCATTCAATACACTTTCCACCTGTACGTTGCCGGCTGTCTCCTCACATATGATACTTTTCTCCAGAGTGCAGTATGTATAATAAACATATATTCCTTCTATATATCCACAGTACATTTTACGTAAGTCATATGTGCTTCTTTCAAACCTGTAAGAGAAAAACAAGCACACTTGGCAAGTTATATTTTGATTACACCCACAGAGGAGAATTTTCAACATAAAATTCTTGTTTTTATGGTCTGTTATCTAAGTCAAATTTGAGTTGATGATTGGGGGTACATATACGTGATGTGAAACCCTGTTTTCTCAACTTTCTACATCTGGAATATTTTCTGTCATTTAATTCCAGACTTAGCCTCTCTTCCCATGACTGGTATGATTTACAATAATGCCATATCATAACTCTCCACCTTAACTTTTTCAGTAGTGAAACTTTGGCACTATCCTCACAAAGTGTTTTCATAATAATGACCAAAGCTAGAATAAACCTAATCTAGGAAACATTAAGTCCTGAATCATCTCTAATGTGGCATTTCCTTCTAGCAAGGTCTCAGGTACTCCATTCTGACTAGTAGTTTGTAACATTGGATGAGTGATCATAGAGAGATATTTATAAATTAAAAACATTATTTTCTTGATAAACATAGCATTGATTCTTGGGTCAATTAATAATGGTCATCAAATAACTTCCTCAGTCAATGTGGGGAGCAAAAGAAGCCCTGAGTGTGTGAAGGCTTAAGTGGGTGTGTGTTATTGACATGAGCTGGGCATGTTGAGGACCACAGCCTGATACCCACAGTGAAATGGCAAAGCCTTTCTCTCCCTGGAGTGAGGCTCAAAGGGATGGTGAGTCTTCCTCCATACCCTCCCTTCCCCCCTCCACCTGCCCTCCTCAGGGTGAGGCTCAAAGGGATGGCAAATCCTTCCTCTGGTCCATGTGCAGATATTGATGGTGTAGAAAATGTCCACCATAACATTCTCCCTTGGTTGTTTGTGGCCTTAAGAGTGTGTCACTTCAGAGATTGCTCCTGCTGAGATCAACTAAACCTGCTTCCTGGTTTATCTGTATGAAATAACATTCCCCACATCCAACAGTATAAAATAAACACACTGAACTGAGGTGCCTCAACTTTTCCATCAGAGAGCCCAGACTTTCTGTATGTTCATGTGTGCCTGTCTTTTCTTCATTCCCTTACCACTCCAGTCAGGTCCACACATAAGGCAGTGCAAGAATGTAGCAAGTTCAATTTTCAAGAATGAGATTTCCAGAGAGCTGGAGAAGTGGCTAAAATGGAGATTCCAGAGGACCTGAGTTTAGCTCCCCGCTTATAACCATCTATAACTCCTTAACCTATAACCTATAACTCCAGCTCTGGGGTTAACAATGCTTCTGGCTACCATGGGTACCTGAAATCACGTGTGAATACTCATATAAATAGATATACACAGAGACACATAGTTAAAAGTAAAATAAGTTTTGAAAAAAAAGGGGATTTTTTTTATGATGTCAAAGTAAACATCACCGTCCTCCAGAAAAGGCCCCCAAACAATAACATTGAGAATAACAAAATTTCACACACACACACACACACACACACACACACACACACACACACCATGTTTTTACACTTATTATTTAAGGATTGTTTGATCATATCAAACATCCACTGCTCTTATTCCCTTATTGTAGACGGAGATCCCATAGGGCTTTGCAGTTGGCTTGAATTCAGAGTGTTAGCACCTGGGCTTTGAATGGTCTTTTGTGACTGCTATCTTTTGTAATAGCTGCTTTTTATTTGAAGTGTTTAAAGCTTATCTGAGTTCTTCCTTAAAAAGTTCAAAGTCTCTGAAAAACTTAGTTGCAAAAGAACTCAGAAAACCAAGAGGTCTTGTGACTGAAAATTGCTTTTGCATTTGTTTCCTTTGGGAGCTTCAGATAAGAGGTTTTGGTGTGCAGAAATTGATTTGCCAAGGTGTAGACTGAATAACAATGAAAAAAAATGGCTTTTGGAAAGCAATAGCAGTCAGGTCACCAGAAACTGGCCCCCCTGCTGCTGTTAAACCAAAATTCATCCTGGAGTGACCCAATTTCTTCCATGGACTCACAGTAAAACACAACACCAACACTTGGTGCCCAACATCATGGGTCTTGGAGAAAGAAGGGACTCAGGTGCTCCAGGACTGAAGGTTTAAAAAAAAGAAAGGTGTGCTCTTAGAGTATGAGGACTCCAGGATTTGGCAGGGTCTCTGGGAAATTAAATTCCCCAGCTCAGAATTGGCAACAAGTAACATGGCTCCCAGGACAAAGAATAAATCAAGGGAAAAGGCCCTTTTAAGTAGAGAAAAGGGAAGGAAAGGAAATAAGAAAAGAAAATTTCTCAATGGGAAAAGGAGAAATGTTTAATCAAGAAAAAAAAGGATTTTCCCTGTAGAAGAAAGGAAAATGTTAAATCAAGGCCTAGAAATAAAAAGGCCCCGTAAAAAAATAAATAAATAAAAGAAAGAAAAAAGCCTCTTCCCAGTAGGTATAGAAGAATGGAGAAGGCTCTTTCCAATAAAATGAAGACATTAATGATAGCTGGATCTCTGGCTGCCACATGCTGCATGCCAGCTCTTTCTGCTAGCCCAGAGAGGTGGCATTTGAATTTCAAAGAATGATGGGCGGGGCTTAACTGCTTCATCATGAGTTAGCACAGCTGGCCCAGAACTAGAATTTTCTTGTTTGTTTGCTTAATTTTGGTTTAAATGTTTTTGGGCCCCCCCCCCCCCAATAGCAGGAATAACTCATTATCAATCAATGGTCCACTCGTGGGAGAAATAAAAAAAAAACGAAAACAAGCCCAACTTCTGGTAAAAAATTAGGGCAATTAGGGCAAAAAAAAAAAAATGGCAAAAAATTGCAATTAGGGCATAAAGTACAAAACCAATCCCGTTTGAATTTCCAGAAGTATTAGTCATTCATTGTATGGAATATGTTATCTTCTCTTGATCATCTGATCAATGTTGTGGGATGTTCTATATGTTAAATGTGTTGCTCTGATTGGTTAATAAATAAAATACTGATTGGCCAGCAGCCAGGCCAGAAGTATAGGTGGGACAAGGAGAGAAGAGAATTCTGGGAAGTGGAAGGCAAAGGTGGAGAGACGCTGCCAGCCGCTGCCATGGAAAGCGAGATGTAAGGTATCAGTAAGCCACGAGCAACGTGGCAACTTATAGATGAATAGAAATGGGTTGATTTAAGATATAAGAATAGTTAGCAAGAAGCCTGCCATGGCCATACAGTTTATAAGTAATATAAGTCTCTGTGTGTTTACTTGTTTGAGTCTGAGCAGCTGCAGAACTGGCAGGTGAGAGAGATTTGTCCTGATCATGGGCCAGGCAGGACTGGAGAAAACCCCCAGCTACAGATCAATGCTTAAAAGAAAGTTTAATTTTCATAGTAAATGAACTAAAGGAGCAAAATTCATGATTTTGAACTATATTATTTGGTATGTTCTTGTCTGTTTATCATTACTGGGGATTTGGCTCTGCTCTTTAAGCTGCTTTCTAGAAACTCTTGACTAAATTTCATTAAAGAAATGTAACACCTGAAACAAAGTGATTGTTAGCTTATTAAATAATATGGCTTGTAGATGTAACCGACCGCCTTATTAAATAAGAAACACAGAGCCAATGTAAAGGT
>CABHPP010000519.1:6103-32846 GCA_902168425.1 Peromyscus attwateri | reverse complement strand
AGGGAAGAGTGAACAGATGAATGGGTGGATGAATGGAGGGAGGGAAGAGTGAACAGATGAATGGATAGATGAATGGCGGGAGGGAGGGAGACTTCTGAAGAAATTCACTGATGTTATATTAACCAACTCAGTAAAGAGAAGTGAGGAGATGAAAGAAAAGATTTGAAACTGCAGGTATGAGGGCTTTTTTTTCCAGATCCAAGAGATTTTTGTGTCTAGAAAAACAGTATTTGATTTGGGTTTAAAATTAATTTTTTAGAGCTACCCATTAAAAACCCAGTTTTTGCCAGGGGTTGTGGTGCACGGCTTTAATTCTGGCACGTGAGAGGTTGGAACAGAAGTGTTATGAGAGAGCAGCCTCTAGCTGAGAGACTCAATCTCAAAACAATTTCTAAAAATTTGTTAAAAAATTTCAGGGTGCCAGGCAGTGGTGGCACATGCCTTTAATCCCAGCACTTGGGAGGCAGAGGCAGGTGGATCTCTGTGAGTTCGAGGCCAGCCTTGTCTACAAAGGACAGCCAAAGCTACACAGAGAAACTCTGTTTCAAAAAAAAAGGCCATTTAAAATATACTTATTCCACGAATAATCTCGATTAAGATAACCACTGTTTCTGTCTTCTCATTGATTGACTCAAATTGAGCTGATTATACTTGATAATTAGACTCCTATACAATTTAATGAACAAAATTTTACATATTTTGAAGTATATTTATAGTTTTAAGGTTTATTTTTATTTAAGTACTTCAAATGCATATTTATAACCCTAGCAAGCAAAGTATTCTCAGGTTCTTAACATTTACATAGCACATAAATTAAATTAAGGGATTCTCAAGTTCTCTTACATATTTCAATTATGTTTGAACTTAGTCACTTTATCTAAAACTTTTAAAATTAATTATCACAAGTCTATATCAATGTGTTCAACATAAATGGAAAACTCAAGGTGGGATATCTGAGGTTTTCTTTTTTTGGTCTTTGTCTTTTTCTAGACGAGATTTCTTTGTGTAGCCTTGGCTGTCCTAGAACTCTCTGTAGACCAGACTGGCCTTGAACTCATAGAGATCAGGCTGCCTCTGCCTCCCAAATGCTGGGATTAAAGATGTGAGCCACAATGCCCAGCTTTAGGTTTTCTTAACTGATCAAACCTTCAGATTTCCTGGGTTGAGAGAGAATCCTGCTGTTAAGAACACTTGTTACTCTTGCAGAGAACCAGAGTGTGGCTCCCAGTAACCACATGGTAGCTCTCAATTATCCATAACTCCATATCCACGGGATCTGACCCCCTCTCTGACCTCTGCAGGCTGTTTATGGTAGACAAACATATACACAGCAAAACACTCTTCCACATAAGGAAACAAGATAAATCTAAAAAATGAAAACATAGAAAATCTTCAGATTTCCAATATAACAAATATAAAAGATGGTCCTGTGACAGATAATAACATACACATGAAAGCCTCAGTATCATGAGATAAATATACTTCATCTTTATTTACCCGTTTTTGAGGTTGAGATTAGATGATAAGACTCCTGTTTTTAGGTGATTATATCAAGGCCACTGATGATGCTTTAAGTCCCTTTTGGAATCATTATAACAAGGAAGTTCAAGTCTATGCCTTTCAGATGGAGTTGAGTTTTCAAACTGAAGAGTCAGCTTTATTGCCTGATTTCTATGGAATAAATTCTTCAGAATGCTCCCTGCCTACTTCATCAGCCTCTGTGTGACTCATTGACTCCTCTCTCCCTTCACATTCCCTCTGCTTTGTGCCCCTCTTCATCTGGCTTTGCATAGTGCACCAAAAAATGGAGAATAAATAGAGAATTATGTGTACCTTTATATACAAATGTATAATTACATGTAGTTAATGAATATTTATAACTTTTGCTGCTGCTAAGTAAAAGCCGGTGCACTTAAACATTAGACTTTCTACTTATAACTCATGGTCTAACCCGGTCTCTGCTGTACTGTGATTGTCAGCCTGTTGAGGTTTTCCACTGACTGTGAACTCCTAGAGGATAGGGAAATGGCCTTTTCTCTCTTAATTTATTATGATACCATAGCCTTTGTAAGTATGTATTTCAGTGGCATTAAGTATGGTCACAAAAGAATATGGCTATTATGCATGACTTTAAGTTTCTTGCACATTGTCAGGCTATAAGTAGCACTGAAACACTTGTTGGGTAGTCTGATTAATGGGTGAATGGGTACATGAGGATGAAGGATTGATGTTTGCTAGCCATGCAGCAAGCAGTCTCCCTCATATATGTGTCTGTATACCAAGGATATTGATGTGTATATTCATCTTCTCATTTAAAGGCTTCAAATGTAGCAGACCCAGTGGACACAGACTCTGATGATCCAGGAACAGACATAAGCCTTCTGCATGACCTTGTGGCATCCATTAAACTAAGCAAAATGCAGAAGAAGGTTAAGCACATCCTCCTTCACTGGCTGAATTACTACAGATCCACATTGGGTAAGCCCTGGAATCCATTGCTTCGCAATCCCTGCTCCACAATCCATTGCTCCACAATCCATGCTCCACATGACCAACTTCACAGTTCCGATTTCTAGAAAACCAATATTTTCTGTTGTTGTTTTTGTTTTTGTTGTTGTTTTTTCAAGACAGGGTTTCTCTGCGTAGCTTTGCGCCTTTCCTGGAACTCACTTTGTAGACCAGGCTGGCCTCGAACTCACAGAGATCCGCCTGCCTCTGCCTCCCAAGTACTGGGATTAAAGGTGTGTGCCACCACCTTCCGGCTGAAAACCATTATTTAAACACCTGCCCCCACCAAGGCTCCAAGGTTGCAGGTTTATAACTGTGAAGCCCTGTTATACAGCTTCTTATCATGGACCCTGGTGATGGGCTGCAGCAGGAACATAGAACATGACTTGATTTTGTTTACTTTTTTGGAGAAGGCAATCTATTTGGCCACTGCTGTGTTTTCATAAGGAGAGGAGCTTTCAAATTTATTTTTTTTTTATATTTTTTGGTTGTGAGCCTAACCTTAAATAGCTGAGCCATTTCTCCAGCCCTCATATTTATTCTTTTAATGAGAAACTCCTCTCACACCATCAAGCCCTATCCTTAGTCTCCATACTAAAACTTCAGTCTTCATCTCTCTCATTTGATCACTTGATCGTGCTCAAATCTTCTATTGAATGTGCATCAACTCATGGCTGGTGCTGATTACAGAGCCTATCACAATCTTAGTTCTTGGCTGGTGATGATGAAACATAGTTTCTTCTCATTGTTCATGGAAGTTGGGTTCTGGCATCTCCACAAATACTAGGTTAGTGTGTTGGTTACTTTTCTTATCTCTGTGACCAAATACCTAACAAATAACAAGTCATAGGAAGGATTTACCTTGGCCCGTGGTTTGAGACATTAGAGTCCATCATGAGGGGGAAGGCATGGAAGAGCTCAGTGTAGCAAGACGTCATGGCTGGGGCTCCTGACATCTCGATGGATAAGGACGTAGAAAGCGGTGATGTTAGCACTTAGCTGGTTTCCTCTGTTTTTTCCTTTTTATGGAACCACCTACATTCAGGGTAGATCTTTCCTCTTCAGCTAAACCTCACTGGAAATGTCTTCAAAGACATCCACGTGATTTCTTAGTCTTTGGCTAAGATCAGGTGTAAAGAATGCCCAGAGGTGTGCTTTCTGGGTGATTCCAAATCCAGTCAAGTTAACAATGAAAATTAATCACCCCGTGACAGTCCATCCATCTAGCCTGGGGTCCTCAAAGGCTCACGGTAATTTCATAATGCAAAATGCACTTAGTTCATCTTTAAGAGCCCCAGAGTCTGCTGAAATCCAAGATGATCCTTATGAAATTAAAAAAAAAAAAAAAACACATTGCACACCCCGAAACAGTGACATGTGGTAAGTACTTCCATTTAAAAAGGAAAGAATGGGAACATAGCCTAGACTAAAGCATTATAAAAACCCACCAGGGCAAACACCAGAGCCTGCAGCTCCACCTACAGCATCTGAGGCTCTTTGTGGTATCATCTGGGCTCTGCCAGACTTGAGTGGTTCCGTCCCTTCAGGTCTGGTGCCTGAGCACACGTCACCTCTCGGTGTGGATCCTCTCAGTGCCAGGAGCTTTCCTTGGTAGACATCTGATGGTCCAGGCACCTCCTGTTGTAGGTTATGTTTGGCTCTTTTTTGGGGAGCCACCCAGCTCCCAAATAAATCACACATGGAGGCTTATTCGTACTTATGAATGCCCGGCCTTAGTTTGGCTTAGTTTCTTGCCAGCTTTCCTTAACTTAAATTATCCCATCTGTAGCATATTATTTTAAGGTGTGTGGCCTGATAAAAGTACAGTTCTCAAGAATCAAATGGACCTCTTAATTCCAAACTCTTCCTTTCTCTAGCTGGGTAAATTTGGAATTATTGTGACATCATGAAAATAAGAATACAGTTATCCCTTGGTATCCATAGTGGGCCGGTTCCAGGACACCTATGGATACCAGAATCTGAGGTTGTTAAAGTCCTACTTATAAAATGCTGTTCGAGTTTCAGAAAACCTACAAACACCTTGCTGCATATTTTAAATTATCGGTATACTTTTAATGCCTAATGCAACGTGAATGTTGTTATATCACATTGTTTGAGGGATGATGATGGGGGTGGAGGAGATGCCTGTGTATATTCAGTGCAGATGTAATTTAAAAATAATGGTTTTGTGTAGCTAGAGTTTTTCTGCCTGGCCCACAGTCAGGATAAATCTTTTTCACCTGCCAGTCCCACAGCCGCTCAGACCCAACCAAGTAAACACAGAGATTTATATTGCTTACAAACTGTATGGTCGTGGCAGGCTTCTTGCTAACTGTCCTTATATCTTAAATTAATCCATTTCTATAAATCTATACCTTGCCATATGGCTCGTGGCTTACCGGCATCTTTACATGCTGCTTGTCCTGGCGGTGGCTGGCAGTGACTCCCTCCTCCTTCCTGTTCTTTTTATTCTCTCTGTTAGTCCCGCCTATACTTCCTGCCTAGCCACTGGCCAATCAGTGTTTTATTAGCAACACATTTGCCATACAGCACATCCCACAGCAGTTTTGGTCATGATTGGTGGAATCGTGATTGTATCATTTTGTGTTCGGCTTTCCTTTGCTGTGACGAGTACCTGAGAAAAGCCATTTAAAGCAAGAGAGATAAGTTTATATTTTTGGCTCGGTTTTAGAAGTTTCCATCCATATGTGGATGGCCCCATTGCTATGGGCCTAAGGTGATGAGGCAGAATGGCTCAGCCATGGGCGTGGCAGAGGGAAGATGCTCATTCTAAGGCAGACAAGAGCTAGAGGAGGGGAGAAGGATGAGTGAATGGACTAAAGATAAGATATACCCTTGAAAGATACTCTTCCAATGACCTACTTCCTCTACTGAGGACCTCCTCCTGGATCCCACTACCTCTCAATAATACCATCAATTATGAATCTGTCAATGGATTCATCTATTGAGTAGATCAGTGTCTTCATCATCCAGATTGCTCCCCAAAGCCTCATCTCTGAGTATTGCACTGGGGATCGAGACTTCAACAAATGAGCCCCCCCCCCCTTTTTTTTGGTTTTTCAAGACAGGGTTTCTCTGGGTAGGTCTGTCTGTCCTGTTTGTCCGGTCCACTCTGTTGACCAGGCTGGCCTTGAACTCAGAGATTCACCTGCCTCTGCCTCCACAGTGGAGGCATGTGCCACCACCACCCTGGCACAAGTGAACCTTTCGAAGGGGACACTTCATATCTATAAAACCTTCCATTCAAACCCCATGGATATCAAAGCCCACATTACAAGGGTACTATTTGAATAGGATTGTATATTTTAAATACTTGGCTTATTCCCTGGAGTTTGTATTTGTTGATGACCTAGATATCTTCCTTGTTTATGACATCTGTGCCAAGGTTCCTCAGAGAAGACAAGAGGTACCCATAGCAGGAGTGATGGTGGTGTCCATGGAGAGGAGGATTTATATGTGATGAAGAAATATCCCAGCTACTGCACCCAGTGTAACCTATCCAGCTCAGCCTACGAGTGTCTCTGTCCTACTGAAGATGTGTAGTGGGGTGTGTTTTGTTTTCATTTCAGGACTGGAATCACTGCATGTTTGCAAACTGCCTATATTTGCCAAAAAAGCAGTCAGAAAACCAAAGGTTACACTTGCAATACCTGCCCTGAGTCGGAACGCAAAGGAAGCCGATTGGTACAAGGAGTATCTTCGGTACAGAAATACCTTCCTGGCACTGAAGGAGTTCTTCAAGCCTTTGCCTTACCATTACATCCACAGGACCTCAACCACCAACCAGTGCTCCCGGTAACCAGCCTCCCTTATTTTAGCCATCTGAAATCTGGCTCATGGTTGAGAGACATTAGAGCAGTGGTTCTCAACCTTCCTAACACTGCCACCCTTTGATACAGTTCCTCATGTTGTGGTGACTCCCAGCCATAAAATTATCCCGTTGACACTTCATAACTGTGATCTTGCTACTGTTATGAAGTGTAATGTAAACATCTGATAGGCAGGAGATCTGATATGCGACCCCCTCCCCCCGAGGGGTCACAACCCACAGGTTGAGAACCACTACGTTAGATGCCCCTTTCTTTCAACTCTTTCGCGTAGGTTCAGTAGGGTCCTCTAGGTGGCTTAACACGCGTGTGCAGGCTGGATTAGAGATCGTCACCTCTGGGCTGCTTTAACTCACAGATGTGAAAATCGCTGCTCCACGTAACTTAGAGGAGAAAGGGTTTATTCTCATGTGCAATTTCTAGGCCTCAGGAATTCGAGAAAGTGGGGATCAGAAGCAGGGCCAGCCTATAGTCCTCAGTGCCCTACCCCTAATGACCCATCTCTGCCAGCCAGGCCCTACATCCCCCCAACATGGCACCCGCTGAGGACCAAAAGCTGAACACACAACAAGACTGCGGGGGACATTTCATATCTGAACCATAATACATCCTTCTTAATGAAAAACTTTCCTGAAGCTGAGATCCACTTACACACGCAGATTCAAACCCTTGAGCTCTCTCCGCTCTGCTTTCTAAGAAGGTGTCTCATTTAGCAGTGGAGTTTGGATGGCTCGGGAACCAAGTCTTAGTTTGTCTTCACCTGTTTGGACAAACACATGTTTAAAAACTAGCTGTGCTGCTCACACATCTTGCCTGTTGTCAACACATGCGTGGCACATGTGACTGTCTATCTTTCCTTCTTTGTTAGCGTTCTGGAGGGAACTGTGTCCTGTTTCATTCCTCAGCACAAGAAGAACCTAGTTCTCCGCCCCTCTATGTAGGCCACTAAGGGCAGGCCTCTGAGAGGGTTATAGGCTAGTCCTGCTCCTGGTCTTTCTTTGCTTCCTGGTTCATCAAGATGAGAACAAGCCACCACCAAAGCTAAACAGGGCACTCCCCGCCAGGGAGAGAAGTCTATGGTGTCAGCTCCGGCTAGATCCGGACAGCGTGGGAAGGGGAGACGCTGTCACAAAGACAGCTTGGTCCCTTAACTGGGTGGCAACCTCTGAATCCAGGGAAGGTTCTGCCTCCTTTCACATACACCGCAGACCACCTTGTGCACACACCTGGCAAGACCCCAGCCTGAAACTGTTCCAGTAACAGTTAACAAAGAAGACAGATGGAAAGAAAACTCATAAGCACAATGAGAATGTGCTTTGTGCAACTTTGATAATAATGAATTTTTGGCTTTTGTTGTTTTTTAAGATTAAAATGTAATTGCATTATTTTCCTCCCTCTCTTTTCTCCCTCCCACCCCTCCCATGTACACTCATCTTGCTAAACATATACATGCAGTCTGCTCAGTCCATTTAGTGTTACTTGTATGTGTATAGACGACTTCATGGCTGACCACTTGGTATTGGATAAACAATTGGAGGACTTGCCCCGGGACAGACTACTGCTCCCGCTCTCAGTGTTTCTTAATTTCTTGTATGTGGTGATATTTTGTTATACCCTAAAAAAATTTACCTGAAGATAAGAGAACAGAACAAACCACTAGATTAAACATAGAGGCCAGGCATGGTGGCACACACCTTTAATCCTAGCACTCGGGAGGCAGAGATCCGTCTGGATCTCTGTGAGTTCAAAGCCACCCTGGACTACATGAGATTGACTCAGTCTAGGAGAGAAACAGAGCCAGGCAGTGGTGGCACACACCTTTAATCCCAGTACTTGGGAGTCACATACCTTTAATCCCAGCACTAAGAAGGAAGGGATATGGCTGGACAGAGAAAGGTATATAAGACGTGAGGAGGCAGGAACTAAAGTCTTTTGGCTGAGGAGCCCTTTTCAGCTGAAGGCTTTTTGGCTGGAGGCCTTTCGGCTGAGGACTCACAGGCATTAAGTCAGAGGATTCGTGGAGTTGGTGAGGTGAGACGTGGCAATGGCTTGTTCCTTTGTCTCTCTGATCTTTCAGCATTTACCCCAGTATCTGGCTCTGGTTTTTTGTTTTTTTAAAGACCAATTAGATTTTGTGCAACACTTGTCCAGAGTTTGGGGCCCCCTGAGACTTCCCCCTTCCACGTTAGCAAATCCTCTGCTGTTACACTTCTTCAGGGCTTGTTTAAGCGGCCATATTGCTGCGGTATCCTGGGTGAAGGCTCCCCTGTCGTTTCTAGACATAATCATCTCACAGCAGCTTTCCTAGGACTCTTGGTCTTATGAGCTTTCGCCTCCTCTTCAGTGATGCTCTCTGAACCTCAGGTGCAGGAGTTGTCATAGATGGACCAGTTGGGGCTTGTCTCCTCTTCAGTGATGCTCTCTGAACCTCAGGTGCAGGAGTTGTTGTAGATGGACCACTTGGGGCTGGGTACCGTATGATCACTTGTTTCTATATTTTGACTGTTTATGGTTTTCTGTAATGGCTTCCTTTTGTTACAAGGAGAAGTTTCTTTGGTGAAAGGCTGAGTATTTGAAGCCTTGTCATCATACCTCACTAACGCTGCTACATAAAGTGGTGCCATGAGATGGCTGGCCACACGGTGAATTATTGCAGTTGTTATCAGTCACCCACAGGTGTGTGGCTAGGCGCAGTCAATGAGGGTAAGACCTGGTCAGCATCCTCCAAAGGCTTCAAGTCTTCAGGAAGAGATGGTATGGAGCGTGAATAAACAGAAGGATAGTAATGACATGTTAACAGAGCAGTATAGCTAGAATGGGAGAGACATGCTGAGGAAGGACAGTTTTTTAGAAAGGGAGGATGTGTGGGAATGTGTGCACGTATGTGTGCATGTGTGTGTATGTGCAAGTGCATGTGTGCGGGTGTGTGTGTGTGTGTGTGTGTGTGTTATTTTTCTCTTGCTGTGATACAATACTATGACCAAAAGCAACTTAAGGAAAGAGAGTCCATTTTGGCGTACTATTCCAGCAGCCATAATGGTGGGGAAGGTGAGGCACACCAGGAAGAGCAGGAAGTTGACTGATCACATTTCATCTGAACACAAGAAGCCTCTAGAACTAACAGGACGTGAGGCAAGGCTATAAACCTGCAGAGCCCTCCCCTAGTGGTCTATCTCCTCTAACAACTCTACCTCCTAAAAGTTCCATAACCTCCTGAAACACACTGCAGGTGGGAACCAAGTGTTCGAATGCACAAGCCTATGGGGAGCATTTCTCATCAAACAATAACTATGTGTGTGTGTGTGTGTGTGTGTGTGTGTGTATACATACATACATACATACATATACATATGTATATACACACATACACATATATACACAAATATATATGTGATGCTGAGGTTAGGGGACTGAACATTCATGGCCTTGCACACACCCACACCGAGTGTGACCACCAATGCTTCCCTCTAATGCTGAGCTGCAAAAAAGGATGGTTTCGAGAACATTTGCGTAGAGTCCTCACTTCAGGTGGTGGTGGCGGTGAGTATTTCAGCTGAGAAATGAGGACAGTGTGGAATCCTGCTGCCGTCAGGGTTACTTACAATTCCCTGAACTCCACTTCCACAAGGACTGAGCTAAACACAATTCCATTTCGGTTACTGTTCATGACTTGCCTGTGCTCAGCTGTAAGTAAGCCCTTGCTATGGTCCTTGCCCCACGTTAGAGCCAGGGAAGCTGGGGCTCAGCCAGCAGAGCAGCACAGTGGGTATATGAGCAAAGGCCCTTGATAGGATGATGCAGGCAAATCAGAGGGATGCTGAGCAGTGTGGTACTGCTGAGCTTAGGGTGTGGGAGACTGTAGGAGGAGTTCTCCCTGTCCTGACTGCCTGCTTCCAAACAACTGGCAGCTGTTTCCCAAATAACTGACTTGGAGACTTAATATAAATTATAAATGCTGGACCAATAGCTCAGGCTTGTTACTAACTACCTCTTACAACTTAACTCATTTCTATTACCTATGTGCTTCCCTGAGGCTCGTGGCTTTTACCTCTATCCCATTTTGTGTGTCCAACTTGTTCTGCATCTGGCTGACAACTCCTCTGGCTCTGTCCTCCTCATCCCGCCATTCTCGGTTTGGTTTTCCTGCCTAACTTTATCCTGTTCAGCTATTGGCCAGTCAGATTGTTTATTAAACCAATCATAGCCACATATATTCACACAGTGTACAGCAGGATTATTCCACAGACAGACAGACAATAAGCAAGGGTTCAGAAAGACAAGAACTAACAACCCTGGGTGAAAGAGGCCAAGAGGAGGCCAATGATTGCAGAGTGTAGTTTATCAGGGACTTATGGACAGAACAGTGTCTCATATGATAGCCAGGAGAAGGATCTCTGCACCCCATTGCAGGAGGAAGGCAGTTACATGGTGGGTGTCTTGGTTAGGGTTTCTTTTGCTATGACAAAACACCATGACCAAAAAGCAAGTTGAGGAGGAAAGGGTTTATTTGGCTTATACTTACACATTGTAGTCTATCATTAAAGGAAGGCAGGACAGGAACTCAAACAGAACCTGGAGGCAGGAGCTGATGCAGAGGCAATGGAGGGGTGCTACTTACTGGCTTGCTCAACCTGCTTTCTTATAGCACCCAGGACCACCAGCCCAGGGATGGCACCACCCACAATGGGCTGAGCCATCCCCCATCAATCACTAATTAAGAAAATGCTCTATAGCTTGATCTTATGGAGGCATTTTCTCAATTGAGGTTCTCTCTTTTCAGATAACTCTAGCTTGTGTCAAGTTGACATAAGATTAGCCAGCACAGTGGGCAAAGTTGGACTGAGGCCAACTTGAATGCATAGTAGCTTTCTTGAAAGGTGTTGGCATGTCAAGAACCTGTTAAGAAATATTCAGGAGTCAGTGGGCAGCCAGAACTGTGCAAATGGCTCTCTTAATGTCTTTGTTTGCCCTGTAGGACTTAGACTGCACATCAGGGTCACCCAACAGGAAACTGTAGCTGTTATGATCATGATGGTTATTGCAAGGAGCTAGAAAGATAGCTCAGAGGTTACCAGTATGCACTATTCTTGCAGAAGACTCAAGTTTGGTTCCCAGCATCCACACTGGACAGCTCACAACCACTTGTAACTCCATTTCCAGGGGGACCTGACTTCTGTGGCTTCTGCAGGCTCTACACTCAAGTGCACCCCCCCCCCCACACACACACACACATACATAATTAAATCACTTTTTACAAGATGGCTGTAGTCATGTCAAGTTGGGTCCCTATAGCAGTTAGTATTCGGTATTTATGTAGTGCCTCCAACTGTATGCAAAAGTAAGATCAGCCACATCTCAAGCCTACAGTGGTGAAGCAAGCCATCACCATGCAAGTCTGCTCCATGATGTTCATTTAGACATCAAAATTACCCCAGGGAGGTTAAAAACACACTTCACACTTAAAGGTCAACTTGTTTTTGTGGCTTAGTAGCCTAGGTATCAGTGAGACCTCAAAGGCATTGATACTCAATGGGGCCTTCGTTTATGTTTACAAAATGTAGCCGAAACTTGTAGATCCACCTTAGACTTTAAATCTTGACGTAAAAGAGCAGCAGGCCTTCACTCACCCATGAATTAAAATTAGCTGTGCTGGAGAAAGCCCATCTTAAATGTCATCGCTGCTTCTTATGGTTTTCTTGCTGTGATTCAGTTTCCTGCTAAACCTGTGTGTGACATGTGATGGATGGTTGGTAGAGGGACAGTGGGGCAGAATGCTGATAGCAGAGCCATACCAGCTAGGAAACCTTCAAGAACCTGGCACCTGAGCAATAATAGTACCTACTTTGTGAGGTTGTGTAAGAATTAAGCAAGAAACACATGTCAAATATTAACGCTGTGTCTACCACCTTTAATGCCAGAGAGAGAGAGAGAGAGAGAGAGATAGATTACTCCTCCCTATCTACTGATCTTTTCTTCAGTTGTCTCAAGGATTTATATTCAGAGCTAGGTCTGATAATGGTAACCTGGAGAGTTTGGGAAGTTGGCTCAGTCTATTGTTTTTTTGTTTTTGCTCTCTTGTGGGACCCACCACCCAGCTCCCAATAAATCACACATGGAGGCTTATTCTTAATTATGAATGTCTAGCCTTAGCTTGGCTTGTTTCTAGCCAGCTTTCCTTATCTTTAAATTATCACATCTATCTTTTGCCTCTGGGCTTTTCCCATTCTCCTACTTCTGTAAATCTTACTCTTACTCTGTGGCTTGTTGTGTAGCTGGATGGCTGGCCCCTGGAGTCCTCCTCTCCTTGTTCTCTTGCTCTCTTGTTTCTCCTCCTTTCTTCCAGATTCTCCTTCTATATATTCTCTCTGAGTTCCAGCCCTGCCTATCCTTTCTCCTGCCTTGCTATTAGCCATTCAGCTCTTTATCAGGCCATCAGGTGTTTTAGACAGGCAAAGTAACACAGCTTCACAGAGTTAAACAAATGCAACATAAACAAAAGTAACACACCTTAAAATAATATTCCCCAACATTAGTCCGTAAAGTGACTTTCTCAAAAGCTTGAGAACTTAAGTTTGGATTCCCAGTACCCATATCAAAGCCAGGTACCTGGGTCTAGGCAAGGGCTGGAGCTCATTGGCTGGCCAGCCTAGCAGAAGTCATGAGCTCCAAATTCAATGAGAGACCCTGTCTCAAAAAAAAAAAAATAGGTAGACTTTAGTCCCAACACTTGGGAGGCAGAGGCAGGCAGACCTCTATGAGTTCAAGGTCAACTTTATCCACTTAGTGAATTCCAGGATATCCAGGACTATGTAGAGAGACCGTGTCTCGTCCCTCCTTCAAAAAAAAAAAAAAAAAAAGGTAGAGAGCAACTGAGGAACAGCTCTCTGGTTTTCTCATAAGAGCATTAATCTTCCAGGTCAGGCTTGCCCCCTTATGACTTCATTTAACCCTAAGTTACTTCCCGAAAAGAACTTGTCTTTGTGCAGGTGCATTGAGGGTTGGGACTTCGACAAATAAATTTATTGCTTTGTTTTGAGGCAGGGTCTTATTAGCCCAGGCTGGCCTCATGTAGTCCAGGCTACCCTCAAACTCATTATCCCGCCTCCACCCCCTGAGTGCTAGGATTCACAGGTATGTGCCACCATGTTTGGTTTATGTGGGGCTGGATCAAGAAGATCACGCATGCTAGGCAAGCATTCTACCAACTGAGCCACACCCCCAGCTCCAACATACACATTTTAAGGGGATACAAACATTAGGTCCACAATAGTTGGCTTCAGAACAAAGAAACTGAAGCCGACAGTGAATACTTTAATGATTAGCTGTCCTCACTACTAGGAATTATAATTGTTAATAACTGAAATACTGAATTTTAAGCAGATTTTAGCATCTCATAAAAAGCTAATCCAACTTCATGGAGTTGTTTTCTATAATGCTTCACTACTTTCCTGGGAGTTTGGTGGAAACATGAACTTTCTCCCACAGATAGGAATACCAAGCAAAGGAGTGAAAGACTCAGGTTACATTTCAAATGATAGAGACAGACAGACTGGAATTCACCTTTCTGACTTCCACTCTGTTAAGTTACATGCCTTATGTTGTCCATGTCTTACTGTTCTGTTTCTGTAAAGAGACACCATGACCAATGTAACTCATAGAAGAAAGCATTTAATTGGGGGCTTGCTCAGGTTAGGTTATCATGGCAGGGAGCAGACAGGCATGGCGCTGGGGCGGTAGGTGAGAGCTTTACATCCTTATCCATAGACAACAGGCAGGGGGAGCTGGTGTGACCTTTTGAAACCTCAAAGCCCACCCCCATTGATACACCGTCTCCAACAAGGCCATACCTAATTCATCTAAGGCTTCTAAAACAGTCACTCTCTGGTGACTATCCAAATTCAAATATGTGAGCCTCTGGGGTCACTCTCATTCAAATCCTCACAGTCTGTTAATAGGCAAAATAACTAACTCAGAAATATGCTACAGGAATGGTGTCTTCAGGAATCGTTGAGATGGCAGGGCTAGAATGGGAAACAGACACACGAGTTCAGGTTGCAACTCCGTTACTTGTATTTGTGGAGTTTGGTTCAAAGTACTGACCTTTTAGAATCTCCTTTTTCCTAGTGTAGGGGTCTGCCCTCTGTTTCTAACTATAAGGGAATAAAGCAAGTGTCCTGCAGACCAGCCTTAAATGCATTCTTCCTGTACATGTTAAAATGCAGTCAGCACCCTGGTACTGGTATTGGCCACTACATGTATATAATGTTTGGCCTACAGGACAAAAAAGGCTTACATGTTGACAAATGCGGTCCAGCATTAGACTTGATGCTTTACCAGCACACCCACCCGTGACTCGGGGTCCTCCTTCTGCCCTTCCAACCCTTTAACCTGACTCCTCACCATTCTGTTTCCAGGCTTCCTCTTCTCACTGGGAGGAAGGACTTGTGGTGTTCTTCCCAGCTGGCTTGTCCTGTGGTCCTGAGGAAGACCATGCGTGGCGAGAAAGGGGACGTATGCAAATGTAGCTGTCACATCATCCCCGAGGTGACAGACCTGGAGTACGACAACCTCATAAGCAACCAGCTGTCGCACATGGACCAGATCATTGTAGTCTGTGTGTTCTCAGCCAAGAAAGAGGACAAGACCATAGGAGAAGTGACTGACGTGTACAAGGAAGTAAACAAATCCAGGCACATGCCTTGCGTTCAGGTGAGAGTTACACGGACAAAGCGTGGGGCGTGTTTGCTCGTGTGTTTCATTTTAACACGCTCCCTCAGACACATAAAGGATTATAGAAGGACTTCCGGCTCCCTGCTATGTATCTGGCATTACAGTACGTTTGTACAACAAAGGTCACAAGTCTTCATGGCGTCGCTCTGGTTTGGGTATGCTTTCTCCCAACTAGAGTACCAGAAACTTGAAGAGAAAGGGTCTGGTTGGAGATGATTGCATCCCAGGGGCACAGCCCCTTGAAGAGATTAGTACTTTTCTTCTGGAGTGTTCTAGGACTCACACGACCATGTGAGTTCTCATGAAAAGGAGTTGTTATAAAAGTAGACCATGCCATGCGTTTGGTTCCTTCTGCATGCAGACATTTTTCCTTATATTTCTCTACCATGTTGTAAAGCAGTCAGGGAGAGAGCCTTCCTCAGAGAGCATCCAGAATCATGAGCTAAATAAACAACTTAAAAAAAATATGGGGGCTGGAGAGATAGATGGCTCAGCAGTTAAGAGCACTGGCTGCTCTTCCGGAGGACCCAGGTTCAGTTCCCAGCACCCACATGGCAGCTCACAACTGTCTGTAACTCCAGTTCCCTGGGATCTGACATCTTCACACCAATGCACATTAAATAAAGTTAAATAAATTATTTTAAAAAAAAGCCATACTTTACCCATTGTCAGGTATTCTGTTATGGCAACACAAAATGGGTTAAAACACGTATATAGTACTATGGATTTGGAGTATGTACATTGCCTATATATTACCACTCAGATGAAGATATAGAAGAATATTTCAGGCCTGAAAAACTCTTCTCTTTCCCTTTTCTTCCTAGTAAATAATCTACTAAACTAGCCAAGCCCAGGTAATGATATTCTTATCCCTTTGTATGCATAAGTTAGTTTTATCTTTTTCTAGATGGTTGTTGTATGCTTTAAAAATCCACAAGGTATAACTTCCTCTGCCAGAGGATAGGAACAGTAAAAACTATCCATCTGCCAATGTCTTCCCACTCTGTTGTCTGTGGCAGACATCACTAATCTATCTATCCATCTGCCAATACTCTCCTATTCTGTCTGTGACAGACATCACTAATCCATCTTTCTTTATCTGCCAATATCCTCCCATTTGAGGCCTTTGTCACCCCCCATGTCATCTCTGACAGTTTTACTGCTTCTGGTCTTGGTCCCTCTGATATTTCCTATTATTACAGGGTGTTCTTTAAACACACGGACATGCCCATGCCATTCTCCCGCTTACCTCTAAGGCAGTAGTTCTCAACCTTCCCAACAACACAATCCTTTAATACAGTTCCTTGTGTTGTGGTGACCCCCCCAACCATAAAATTATCTTGTTGCTACTTCATAACTGCAAATTTTCTACTGTTAGGAACTGTAATGCAAATAAATATCTGACATGCGACCCCCAGGTTGAGAACCAGTGCTCTAAAAACTTCCCTCTGGATGCAGTCCACGTTCTTCTGCTTGGCTCCCCATGCTAACCCCAGAACTGTCCTTAGGGAGTGACTCAGAGCGCACAGTGCTTGCCCTTGAGCAGGCTGAACCTGCAAAGGCCTGGGGCCTCAAAGCACTTGCTGCTTCTGGTGAGTTGTCTTTGGGGTGCTGCCCTCGGTGTGCCCTGAACAGCTTCTGGGGAGTGTGTCATTGTCCAGTGGCCCTGTCTGAAACCCAGTAGGAAAAATCATCCCTCTGAACGAGGAACTGGAAAGCTTTGCTTCCCGTGAGGATTTCCTGTTTCTTGCTCCAGGTTCGAGAATGGCTGGCAGCTGTCTGGGCTTCTCTTTTCCCTTTGCTTGCACACACAGAGGAGCACTCAAGACTGCATGATAAGGAACAGGTAAACGCATACAGCCTGCCAAGTATGGCGGCTCAGGCCTTCAATCCACAGTGAGAGTCCAGGTATTTCTACTGGCGCAGGGCAGGCCAAGTCTAGAACTTTGGGTTTGAGGACCAGAATGCTATGGAATTTAGCAAAAGCTCTTTTGGCTATGTGTAGCTGGAGTTTTCTCTCCAGGTCCCGCCAAGCCCTGGCAGTCTGACAGCCCACTTAAAAAATAAACACAGAGACGCTTATATTATTTACAAACTGTATGGCCTAATGGCTCAGGCTTCTTGTTAACTATTCTTATATCTTAAATTAATCCATTTCTATACATCTACACCTTGCCACGTGGCTCGTGGCTTACCAGCATCTTCACATGCTGCTTGTCATGGTGGCGGCTGCCAGTGTCTCCCTGACTCAGCCTTCCACTTCCCAGAATTCTCCTCTCTCCTTGTCCCACCTACACTTCCTGCCTGGCCACTGGCCAATCAGTGTTTTATTTATACAGAGCGACATCCACAGCAGCTATGTTTTAGTATGGTGGAGCAATGGAGGCCTTTAATCCCAGAACTCAGGAGGCAGGTAGATCTTTGTGAGTTCAAGGCCACCTGGTCTACAAAGTGAGTCTGAGGCTAGCTGGGGTGCCACAATAAGATCCTGTCTCAAGAACAAACAAAACAAAACAAAAACAGAAACCTAAAAAGCAAAAACAAACAAACAGAACAAACAATAACATAACCCCAACCCAAGCTCTCTTTTTCTTTTCCCGTAGAGTCATTTGGATTCCTTCCGGTTGCTCAAATACGATGTCACATCTGCGTCTAAGTTTACAGAACCGGGCCGCCCGCTCCTAGTCCGAAGACACAATCTCACCCCCGGAATTTTTTTGGTATGTGTGAGATACATGACTCTGACCCACCCGTTGGCTATGTTGATTGCCTGACTCAAAGATCATTCAGGACCAGTAGAAGGCTAAAGAGAAAGCAGAAATAGTTTTGCTCGAGTCTGTAATAACGCTGAGCATAGGCCTTCTGGAGTGTAGTGCTACTCAGATGAAGTTAGAAATTAGACCCTCTTAAAACTGAGGTGCTGGGCTGGAGAGATGGCTCAGAGGTTAAGAGCCCTGGCTGCTCTTCCAGGGGTCCTGAGTTCAATTCCCAGCAGCCCCATGGTGGCTCACAACCATCTGTAATGAGATCTGGTGCCCTCTTCTGGCCTGCAGGGGTATATGCAGATAGAACACTGTATACATAATAAATAAATAAATATTAAAAAAAAAACCTGAGGTGCCAAGCCATCCCCCCCCCTCCCCCGTATGAGTTGACATGGAGATTCCTGAAGTGACTAAATTCAATTCTCACCTTTGACAAGCTTATGTAATAAGCTAGCTGAGGACATAAGGATACAGAAATTTATATAAGGATATATAAAAGAATAACGGTATGAGTGAGACAAAGTGAGGTAAAGTATGAACTCTGAAAGCAGACTGAGTTCAAACCTGGGTTCCACTACTTGCCTGTGTGACCTCAGGAAATTACTCCACATTTCTTACAAAAGAAAGGAGCGGTTGCTAAACACATTTCCATAGCTTCATCTAAGGGAATGCTTTATATTACCTTTCTTGTGTAATGAAAAGAAATGAAATAAATATCTTGTGTTTTCATAAAAGGATAATGAATTCATAAGATTGCTAGAAACATTCAGCAAAGCAAGTAAGCCTGTGTCAACCCCTGGCAGGCATATCATGGACAGCTAATAGATATTAATCCCACTCTTGGGCTTTCTGTCACTGTGGGTTAGGCTGGCCTTCTCTAGCAATCATCTAAACAAGGCATGGTGGCACACACCTTTTATCCTAGCACTATGGAGGCAGAGGCAGTTGGATCTTGGTGAGTTCCAGGTCAGCCTAGTCTACAGAGTGAGGTCCAGGATAGCCAGAGTTACACAGAAAAAGCCTGTCTTGAAAAAAAAAAAAACAAAGAAAGAAAAAAAGAAAAAGAAAATAAAAAGGAGCTTCTTCCTTTAAAAAAAAAGTCCTCTCTAGATGATTTTAATGAGAAGCACCAGCCTGGATGATCTTTTACCCTTCCAGATTTCATCAAGCAAATAGATAAACCCACAAGTTTATCTCTAGTCAATAGATACAAATTAGTGAAATATAGCTTTAGAAAAATTGTGTTTTAGAAACACTAAGGAACCAGGAGTGGTGGTGCACAGCTTTAATCCTAGCACTTAGGAGACAGAAGCAGGCAGATCTCTGTGAGTTTGAGGCTATCCTGATCTACATAATGATACCCTGTCTCAAAGATGAAGAAGGAGGAAGGAAAGGAGGAGGAGGAGGAGGAAGAAGAGGAGGAGGAGGAGGAGGAGGAGGAAGAGGAGGAGGAGGAGGAGGAGGAGGAGGAGGAGGAGGACTGTAGCTGAAGTTTTCCTGGTCCTGCCCGGCTCCTGCGGCCCTGCGGCCCTTGGACCCAAGTAAACACACAGAGGCTTATATTAATTAAAACTGCTCGACCATTAGCTCAAGCTAACTATTGACTAGCTCTTACACTTAAATTAACCCATAATTCTTATTTATGTTTAGCCACATGGCTTAGTACCTTTTCTCAGTTCTGCCTTCACATCTTGCTTCCTTTGTGTCTGGCTGGCGACTCCTGACTCTGCCTTCCTCTTCCCAGAATTCTCCTCTCTGCTTGTCCTGCCTATACTTCCTGCCTGGCTACTGGCCAATCAGCATTTTATTTATTAACCAATCAGAGCAACACATTCACAGCATACAGAGCAATATCCACAGCAGAGGACTGCCATTGTGTTACTCATTTTTCTCAGTGTTGTGTCAAGAGCCACTTAGGGAAGCTTTGCTGTGGCTCACAGTCTGGGGATATTGCCCATCATGGTGGAGAGGGTAAGGCAGGGAGATCTCGAGGCAGCTGTCGGTTAAGAAGCAGAGAGAGAGAAATGCTGCTACTTGGCTCCTTTCTCTGCTTTTCCTTTTCATCCATAGGATGGTGCCACCCACATTCAAGGTGCGTCTTGCCCCTTCAGTTACTCTTCAGAAATGCCCTCACTGACATGCCCATTGACTCAGAGACAATTCTAAATCCAGTCAATTCTACGAAAAAGATGAACCATTGTGACTATCAATATTCACGAGTTTTACTCTATATCCAGACACCGTGCTAAGTAGTTTCTGTGTGTTTTATTATCTAAATATTCCAAGTAAGTGGAGCATGGCGGTGTGCGTCTGTAATCCAGGCTCTCAGGATTACCACAGTTAAAGGTCAGGAAGAGAGGAAGGAAGGAAGGAAGGAAGGAGGAAGGAAGGAAAGGAGGAAGGAAAGAAGGGAGGAAGGAGGAAGGAAGGAAGGAAGGGGGGGAGGGAGGGGGGGGGGGAGGAAGGAAGAAGGAAGGAAGGGAGGGAGGGAGGATGGGAGGAGGAAGGAAGGAAGGAAGGGAGGGAGGGAGGGAGGAAGGATGGGAGGAGGAAGGAAGGAAGGGAGGAAGGAGACCCTTTACAGCAATTCAGAGGGTAGCTGCAATCCTTATGTTCCTCGCGGAAAGAGGTAGAAATAGATACTCAGATTAAGCAATTCATCCAAGGTCCAGGAACTAGCCAGTGACAGGATCAGAACTCAAATCCAGGTCCTCTCCCACACAGAGAGCACTTTTAATGAAGAGCTCCCGTGAGGTCATAGCCCTGCTACCTGGATACTCAAAAGAAGCACAAAGCGACTGAAAACGCGCTCACTGTGTGTGGTTGAGGAGGAGTGGCTGGAAGGCGCAGAGCTTCTCAGCCTGGCGTGGAAAGCAAGCTAATTGCTCCGTGTGCCAAATGACAGTTGGACAGGAGGAAGGGACTCGGTACAAATGAGACGGGCCAGAAGTTTGATCCCGCCATCATCGAAGGCGGATGTAAAACAGAGAATTGTGCAACTGCTGATTTCACTATAGGAAAGTGAATTATTTTTCTCAGATCTAATCCTAAAATATATTTTCAGTTTTCACAATACAAATGGCTGTCATAGTAAACAATGAGTTGTTCTGTGTGGTAGGAGGTGTCTCCCCATACACCTGGCTGTCGCCAATGACCACCCAGCTCCCGTCTGTCTTTTAGATCCTGGGAGCCTTGGCAGAGGAGAATGGTTGATCTGCAGCCTGGGTTTCCTATGGCTTTACTGATGAGGAGAAAACCAGAACGGATCAGCCCAGAAATATCCATCTTGGTTAAGTGGCATTCGTCTGTGCCATCTCGATCCAAGGCTTCCCAGCGGAAGTTGGCGTGGTTCCTGGCAGAGGAAATGAACACTCACCCCCCAATCCTCTGTAACAACCAGGTTCCTATTTGAATTCTGGCTGTGAAACTGAGAGAAAGCTCAGGCCTCAGCCAGCTGAACTATCTGTCCACTGGGTGGCAGTGTGGATCCATTGGAAATAAATGTGACTTGTTCCTGAGCCAAAAAACTCCAGGCCCCTGCTTCGGGCAGATGGTGTTTGGAAGGCAGCTGGATGGGCACAAGCCCGGCTTTGGTTCTGGGAAGGAGGCTGAATGGATTTATGTTTTATCTTTCAGTGGAAAGTGTGGGGGAAGGATCCTCTGTTGTCCGTTAGGCTCAGAGTCTTTGGGGATGGATATGATGTCCACAGTAAATGAACCTCCATTTTTCGGATAGTTTAACGAGGGCCAGAAGCTTGCAAAGAGCACTGTGGGAACTGAGCTGACCATCCATATCAGCTGCCACTCTTGGTCAGTGAGGATTTGTTCTCCAGCACGCAAGTGTCTGCCACACCATTCATTACCCAGGGCTCTGAGGGGGAACGTGGCTGTCGTTAGGAAATGTTGCCAAATGTCCAGGTCCCAGGTTTACATTGTTCTGTCTGTCCTGAATCGATCCCTGTCTTCAAGGGGGAAAACACTGAAGTGAGACATGTTGGGAAGCCTCTGACTCAGTGTGACTGTGGAAATGATGGAAGTGTGTTGTGCAGGGTACCGCAGAGGAAGGGTACCAGACAGGTCCCATCTCGAAGGAATGAGAAAGTGAAGGGAATGTTTGCTTCAGGAAGCTTTTGAGGACTAGTACGGGCTCTCTCCCACTACTTCCTTCCTCCCCAACATGGACTGGAAAGAATAATAATCCATAACACATCGACGCATTGCAGTGCTTGGTGAGCGACGGCATGTACCATTGATCCTGCAGCTTTTTAGTCAGGATGAAAGGCTAAAAGAATACTCAAGAAAAAAGTGCATCCCCAAACTATTTTACTACTGCCAAACATTCTCTTTAATGTCATTTGGCCCAATCTGTTTGTGCTAAACTAATATGTTTATAATTTAAATCATTTAGTAAAGTTGTTTGTTTGTTTGTTTGTTTGTTTGTTTTTCAAGACAGGGTTTCTCTGTGTAGCTTTGCACCTTTCCTGGATCTCACTCTGTAGACCAGGCTGGCCTCGAACTCACAGAGATCCACCTGGCTCTGCCTCCTGAGTGCTGGGATTGAAGGCGTGCACCACCACTGCCTGGCTAAGGGTTTTTTGTTTGTTTGTTTGGATACTGAAATTCCATGAAAACTGCAGTGATGTTTTCCAGGGGGTTTCTGCCTGAGTTCTGAAATGAGAATTCATTCTGTGCTGAGAACCAGAGCACACACTGGAGCCCCAGTCCCCGTTGAATAACACTTCACGCACTGAGTAACACAGAACAGAGGCCACAGGGCCAGAATGCCATCTCTCAGCCCAGGTCACTTTCCTCTGCTCTTTGGATAGCTTGGGCCCCTTCTGTGCTACACCTTAACAGCACATGAGTCTCCGAGGGGCAAACTGCACCCAGAAGCATCTGATTCCCTTCAGTGTGTGGTAAAGACATTTTGCCCAGGCTTTGGTAGTCATACCTAGCAGGGACCAACCACCCTCTCTGTAGAGAGGACGGGAGGATTTCTGAAGAGTCCTTCAGTAGCAAAGGCTGAGTCCTTAGAGGACTCACAAGAGCAGGGTAGTTTCTCCAGGGAAGCAGGCCTAACCTGACGCTCAGGTCTGTCTTTCCTTTCCCCAGCGAGACACTGAGGCAAGACTAAGAAGACAGTGAGGTAGGGCTATGGACACTTTCATGAGCCAGGGACGTCCTCATCTGTTTATCTTGGTGAGAGACACATTCAGGATCCATTTCTCTCTCCATTGTCCTTTCTTAGATTCAAGTCATGAAGGTCTCTGGAGTCTTCTGTGATAGTTCAGTGAGAAGCTGATAGCTTGGATCCTTTGGGGCAAGGGTTCTATTGGTGTGGCACAAATTTTAGAAATGTAGAAAACCATAGAGAAGAAGGTTAAAATTACCTCATTCCTACTATCCAGAAATAACACCGGCAATAGTCCAGTGCATTTCTTTTCTCTCTCTCTCTCTCTCTCTCTCTCTCTCTCTCTCTCTCTCTCTCTCTCTCTCACACACACACACACACACACACACACACACACATTTGGGATGACTGCAGGAAAGAGACACCAGAGGAAATCTAAGTGCTTAAAGTAAAAAGAAAGTAAGTCTCTGTAGTGTGGCACCCCTTATGCCCAGAAAAAGTAGTCTGTGTAGTTGTGGCAAAAGCTCGATTCTGTAAATAGTTATGGAGTTTATAAGCATTATTTAACCTCGGAGAGCCTCAGTTCTGGCTTTGATCGCTTTAGGGCCATGATTGTTATTTTTGTTATGTTCTGTACAGTAACTACAGAATCAATATTGGTACAATGTATTTGTAATAAAGTGAACTTAATATTTAGAAATCAAATACAGCAGCTCTGTACTCTTCCCTAAAGACATCGTGCATCTTTCTTTCCCTTTTGTTATTTTTGTTTTCCTGAAGATGAACTCTCAGTCTTCCTCCTTAGCCTCCTCAGTGTGGGAATTGCAGGCCTGTGCCACCCTGCTCAGTTGAATTTTCTAATTGAGAGACTATACTTGAATCTTTGGAGATGAAGCTAGGCCCATGACTTAATTACAGACCAAGGAATTTGTTGGACACATTTCAGCAACTGTTACCATCCCTCAAAAGGAATAAGCCTGCAGGGTGTGGTGACACACACCTTTAATCCCAGCTCTCGGGAGGCAGAGGCAGGCGGATCTCTGTGAGTTCGAGGCCAGCCTGGTCTGCAGAGGGAGATCCAGGACAGCCAGGGCTACACACAGAGACTGAAAAACAAAACAAAACAAAAAAGGGAGGTAAGCCACATTGTTCTCCAGAAGGTGCTTGTGTAGGATTGTGAGCACAATTCCAAATGTGGAGGACTGTGAGCACAACTCCAAATGTGGAGGACTGTGAGCACAACTCCAAATGTGGAGGACTGTGAGCACAATTCCCAATGCTTCTGCCACACAGAACTGCAAGCATCAGCCTGAGAGAGCAGCCCAAACACCCGACCAGCAGCCACGCCTCCTCAGTCCTTCCCAAGCTGCCTGGAACTCAGCACTTGCAGTGATGTTCTTTGTGTAGGAGCCAAATGCCTCAGCTTTAGAGAGAGCGAGCCACGCCCCTCGTTAAATGCATACCTTTAAGGGCGCTTTCCTCCCTCATAGCCTACTGTTTTCTTCTTTAGAGGTGGACTTGGCTCAAATTTAGTACAAATAATTAATAGTGTACGTCGAATTCTAATTTATAAAGCATTTGCCATGTCTCTTTTTTTGTTGTTTGTTTGTGGGTTTTTGTTTTTGTTTTTGTTTTTTTTTCGAGACAGGGTTTCTCTGTTTAGTTTTGGTGCCTGTCCTGGATCTCTATCTGTAGACCAGGCTGGCCTCGAACTCACAGAGATCCGCGTGCCTCTGCCTCCCAAGTGCTGGGATTAAAGGTGCTCGCCGCCGCCGCCGCCGCCGCCGCCGCCACCACCACCACCCGATACTATATCTCCTTTTGTATATGCCTCACATTACAACAGTCCATGACGTCAGCAAACCAATGGCCATTGATCTCTTCATGACTGGAGGAGTTTAGTCTGAGTGGCTTAGCCAGAATACACAGCAAGCCAGTGCTGGCTCAGGGATGGTAGTTTCCTTCCTCTAACACTCTAATCCACACCACGATACAAAGGAGAGGATGTGAAATGGTACAGCCGATGTGGAAAACATATGGTCGTCACTTTTAGCAAATCAGGCATATTCTGCAGTCAAGGTCACACAGGAGGTGTCGGTGGGGGGGAAGGATTGTTGCTTGAATCTAGGAGTTTGAGGCCATCTGGCAAACACAGTGAGACGCATGTCTCTTAAAAAAAAGAACGATCAAGATGTAGAATAGTCATGTTCATGGAGATAGAAAACAGAATGGGGTAACCAGAGGAACGGGGAGGCTGTGTTTAATGGGCACAGAGTTTCAACTGGGAAGATAAAAAAGAGTTCTGGAGATGGGTGGT
The DNA here is from genome assembly GCA_902168425.1 of Peromyscus attwateri. NCBI lineage: Eukaryota > Metazoa > Chordata > Mammalia > Rodentia > Cricetidae > Peromyscus > Peromyscus attwateri. The sequence continues at coordinate 7,547 of CABHPP010000519.1, read as the reverse complement.
GGTGGTGGGTGCGTAGCAATGGAGATATAGGTAGGGCCATTGAACTGTGCATTTAAAACAATTACAGTAGTGTAACAGGACCCCAGACCTTAGCACAATTGATACCATGTTGATACCAAGGCCATTCTCACCTTAGAACCCAGTGTATAGACCCCAACACCTGCCAAAATGGGAACAAAGACCCAGTCCATCAGAGACCCCGGCCATAGTTCCAGGATCTGGGAAAGTCCCTACATGGACTACCCTTGCCTTGTGGCTCCTGTGGTTTGCTTCTCCTTGGCTGCTCTTGCCAACTGAAGTGTGTCAACCAGGATGTGTTTTTTGTGCACAAAAGACAAAAAATAGCAAAGCTTGGGGCTGTATGATTTGGGCAAGTTTCCCATGCAGTCACCGGCTGGTAGTACAATCTGTTAAGAGTATTCATGTGTTCTCCATTGGAAATACCTCACAGCATTAGTAGACCTTATGTTACACACACACATACATACATACACACACACATGCACATGCATGCACACTTTAATAATGGCGTGGAAAGAGAGTCTCTACAGGGAAAGCAGCAATCCTTGATTCTGGGGCTGCTCTGCCTCTGACTAATGAATTGCCCACGGACAATGGACTTTTCCAGCTCACAGTTTCTTCATCTGTAAATTAAGCTGGGGTTGCACTAGATGGTCTCAAGGCATCCTTCAGTTCCAACAGTCAAATGTCGGGAAATTGGAAAATGTTCTGAAAAAGCATATTCTGAAAAAAATGCATGTTTCATGTAGCATTTCTGTTAGGGCCTATTGAATTCCTGCCTGATGGTTGATCACATCTACAAAAGATCCATCTTTCAGGCAAATGGTGGGGGAAAAGTGATCTTTACCACATCTTTCAGGATGTCAGTGTGGAGCACGATGACTCGAGCCTCTAATCCCAGCACTTGGGAAACTGAGGTAACAAGATTGCTGTGAGTTCCCAGTGGCCCAGTCTGGGCCAAAGAGAGTCAGTTGATATTTAAAAAAAGGAAAAGAGAAGGAAGAGCAGATGGGTGGAAGGTAGAAAGGAAGGAAGGAAGGAAGGAAGGAAGGAAGGAAGGAAGGAAGGAAGGAAAGAATGAGGAAAGAGAAAAGGACGAGTTTCAGTGGCCAGGCTATGATACAGGGCTTTGGGGGAGAAATTCAAACAAAGGATCTGGACACAAGTGACTGAAAAGATAAATTTAGGCACCAGTTAGGGTCTAGAGAAGCCACAGAAGGAAGCCTGAGGTTTCTTGGCACACTGGTGAATACAAGTATTTCAGCTACTCAGGGTGAAGAGGGGAAGGTTGATTGAGCCCGGGAGGTTGAGACCAGCCTGGGTAACACAGACCCGGTGAAGAAAGAGGAGGAGGAGGAAGGGAGAAGGAGGAGGAAGGAAGGAAGGAAGGAAGGAAGGAAGGAAGGAAGGAAGGAAGGAAGGA
>CABHPP010000518.1:38723-60952 GCA_902168425.1 Peromyscus attwateri | reverse complement strand
ATCCCTTCAAATTATAAAGATGAAAGAATGTCAGCACTTGGTTATGTGGCATATATCAAAATTTAAGGAACATTTTCCCCTCTGACAAGATCTTTTTAAATATTGTTTTGAATAGCTTTAGGACAAGTATTGAAATCTCATGGGCTTCTTCCTCTCCTTAATTTTTTGAAAGAAATTGAGCTTATTAATACAGTTGTTGGCTGAAAATTCTTATTAACACATGTGCCACTGTTATTAGCTATGCCTTCAACAGAGCAGTGGTGTCTTAGTCTAGTCCTTCTCCACAAAAAGTGGCTTGCTCCTCTATACTAGTACTGTAATGGTAAGTCTATCATTGCAATTCAAAGGTAGAAAGTCTGTTCAAGTCAAGGATTTGTGTATTAGCAACTTTATAAAAATCTACCTCTCTTACCATTTTTTTTGTAATTTTTTTATTTCACATATTTTCCTAATCTGTCAGTGTTATTGTTATTTTATTCCTTCTATGAATATTTTAAATGAAAAGAAAAAAGTCATGTGTGTTCTATTAAATTGCTATAGCTTTTTTATAGAGAAAGAGAAAAACATAACTACATATAGTTAAGCAATTATTAATAAAAGAATTAAAAGCAGAGAGCACTAATACACATGATCAACACTTATGTGAGTTGTAATGCCATGCATCCAAATTGACTTTGATCTAGAATGGAAAAGATATTCAGGGTTTTCATACCATTCCAGAGCAAAATAAATAGAAAAAAATATTATTTCATATGCAAACAACAGTCTTTTCTATGCATAGCAAAGATATCACCAATCACAAAAAGGCTTTTAATTTGGTCAAAACATGGTATCTGCAAGAGATATGAAATTACCATTATTACATGAATGTAAAATTGATAGTTTGGAAATAAGTATAAATATTTAAAACAAGCAATTTACAGTGATAGATCACGAGGTGAAATTTAAAGGAGCCTAATAACAGTATGCTTTTTAATTTTCATACTCTTCTTAGAGACCACATTTTTACATGAAATTAATTAAAAATTAATTTACATCAGGCCTGGAGTTTAACAGAGATCCACCAGCTTCAGCCTCCCAATTGTTAGGATTGAGATGTGTGATCAGGTCTGCATTTTTGTTTTTTAATATTTTTCTTCTCTCTTTTTACACAATCAGAATTTTTCAATCTCATTTGCCTTCATGACTCTTACATATGCATTTTTCTTTACATATCAAATCTTACATATCTTCTACATGGCTTGCTTTATCACTATAGAAAAATGGTATTTTCAATATTTTGTGACAGTAATTGATTAACAATGTCAATGAGATATTATTGAGGGAAGTGTCTTCTAAAATATATCTCATGGTTTATAGAATACTTAAGATGACATACAGAGTAACAAGTCCAATAACCTTGAAGAGCAACATATGTAATATTCATTCCAAAATGACAAAAAATAATATCTTTAATGGGCAGAATCAAAATGGACAATGAGAACTGTGGCTATCTTCTTTAAAATTATAAATTTATTTATTAAGACAATTATTTTGAAATTGTCAATTTCACATATTTCTGAAACAAAATAAACATGAATTTATATCTATAATACAAATCTCTCATACAAAAAAATGTAAGATGTCTTAGAGATTGCATCATATTCCCTCAATGACTAAAAATCATGATGTTTAACAAACCAAGGGTTCAGTGTGAATACCTTGGCTAGAGATGGATTTCCTCTTACTAATATTCACATTTTGGGGCTTCAATTATTTAGTAGACTTTCTTACATTCCTCCTAGTGTCAAGATAATACTCCCTGTTGCATTACTAATTATACCTTTTATACAGAACATATCTCATTAGTATTAACATAAAGGTGCCATATATGTTCTTTAGTGAGAATTATATCTTAAAAATGTCCATTTTTCCCTCTTTTAATTTTTTTGTTTTTTTTGTTTTGTTTGGTTTTTTTTTTTTTCGAAACAGGGTTTCTCTGTGTAGGTTTAGTGCCTGTCCTGGATCTCTCTCTGTAGCCCAGGCTGACCTCAAACTCACAGAGATCTGCCTGCCTCTGCCTCCTGAGTGCTGGGATTAAAGGCATGTGCCACCACCGCCCAGCTTTTTTTCCTCTTTAAAAAAAAAAAAGTGTTATATTGTGTGCAAGTCTTTAATACCATAGCTGGTGAAGCAATTTCTGGAAGATCTCTGTGAGTTCAAGAGCACCCTGGTCTAAATAAGTCCAGACCATTTGGGCTTCAAGTAGGAACTTATTTCAATTATTTTGGGGGGATGAAATATTTTAGACACATATACTGTACTGCTGTGCTATTATGTTTGTTCCAAGAACCATTTATATTTTAACACCACACTATTATTTCTGACATATTTATGAAATTGTTTGAACTTAAGAAAAATAATGATTCAAAAACTTTATCCTATTATCTTTAATTAGTTTTGCACCCTGGCATCTTAGAATCCACTAGAGATATTAATAATTCAAATGTTTCCCAATACTGTATTTGATCTATTTGCATTTTATGGTCTCCTATCTTTTTCTCTTTGGCATATTGATAAAAGTTTCACCTTAGTATAGCCCTTTTCTTCCCAGGGGTTTTAGCAGTTTTCATCTACTTAGTGGGAGGCAGAATGAGTTGAAGGCAAATTTCCGGATAATGCTGAACATTTGTCCCAGGCTGAATCAATTGTTCTGACTCTTGCAGTGATGAAGTGTGAGGAATGAATACATTGATTACTTAATGGGCTCTCCACTTTCAAACATTTTGTTCAGTCAAGCAGTCGCATGCTTTCAATTTTCTTACGTATGCCAATCTCTTAATATTGAAATGTTTATTTATAAGTGGGTTATATTTCTTCCACAGAGTCTACGTATTTGGGCCCTAGACACAAATCTGTCCTTGAAAGATTTTGCTTGGAAATTGAGCCAAGCTGAATCATGGATAATATAAATGAGAATAGGATCAGCAAGGGCAGAAGCAATCTTCATAATGGGTTGGAAGTTACAGCCCATGGGAGATGAGATGGTCAGAAAACAGGCTCTCTCACATGTTAAAGCTGATACAAAGGTAGTCAGTGTGAGCCTTAAGGGCTGAGTGGGTTACATTCTCATTAAGTGATTGCTTTCTACTTTCTTCTTGATTGAAAATAAAAGGAAAGTAAGTGCATGCATTTAAATGCTTAGCAAATTGTCTAATTAAGAAAATTCATTTGAGAACTAGAGGAAGTGAGGAACTTCAAATATCATTTAAAATAAAAAAATAATGGCATCTAAGGAAAAACTTTCTTCTGGTAATATTAAGTATGATTTAGAAACTCTCGATTTTACAAAATATCAGTTTGGTTTATGAGAGCAGTTCTCATGAGGTAGCATTTTCAACACTTTGAAGAGCCTAAGTATACGTGACTATTTGATTCAGACTGGTAAGAAAACATGAGTGTGGTCATACCGGAGAATGATACTGGAATTAAGGAAGCTATTTTCATGATACAGGTCCTGTTCACCCAGTTTTTATAAAGCCCAAGCCATTATAATTACAGCCTATTCGTGGCATTCCAGCTGAATATCTTATTCTAATGAAAGAATACAGTGCAATTGGAGTCCTTTGAAAATGGTAGCAGAGTATTTCCCATGTAAAAACCTATGAGGACAAGAAAAATGGTTGTTTTGTTATTGTAGTTTATTATTTCTTTTATTTTTTGAGGTTATAATATAATTACACAATTTCCTCTTTTCTTCTTTCAAACCCTCCCATATATTGCTCCTTGCTATCTTCAAATGAATGGCCTTTTTTCATTAATTGTTGTTATATTCTTATATGCACATATATTCCTAAATATAATGTGCTCAGTCTGTTTAATGTTACATTTATGTATGTTTTCAGGTCTGACAATTTATTTACTGATAACCAGTTAGTGCTGTCTTACAAGTGGAAGACTACTTCTTCCACTCTTGGAATTCCTTCGTTGACTATAGTTCTTTTTGTGGGGGTGAGGCATCATGCGGAAAGCATGTGGATTGTTCTTGTCCTTGTTCAGTTCACATTTAGGTAGTCATTTTGGTGAGAACTTATGGTACAGCTTCTGATATTACTAAAAGACACAGTCTCATAGAAAACTCTCTAATCATCTGGCTCTTACCATCTTTCTGCTCTGCCCCCAACTTCTAAAATGATACCTGAGTCTTAGACATAGGAGCCAGTTTTTTTATTTATTTTTTATTTTTATTTTTTTTTATGTATCCATTAAGGCTGGGCTCCACAACTTTGAATTCTGAAGGTTGTTGATTTCTGTTATGATCTCCATCTGTTGCAAAGGAATGTTCAAATGATGGTGGCTGAAAGCTATACTTACCTTTGGTATCAGGGTAAATATTAATAATTTAAGTAAAGATTATTCTGATTTTGTAACTTGTGTTTGTAAATTTTCTTCCAAGAGACATGACTTCACTAACCCTGTGTAGTTAGATAGATTTCTAGTTCCTGGCACGATTTCTGTCTCGTTGAGAAGGTCTTAAGTCCAATTAGAGAGCTATTGGTTATCATCAATAAAAATAGTTTTGAGGAAAGTAAAAAAGAGGAGAAAACCAATGGAAGAGGATTTATTCCCTGATATCCTGAGGAGAGGTGTAGCTCTTGTTGTAAGGGAGAATCAGATAAAGCTGACCCCAAATTGTCAGATTTTTTGAAATGGAAAAGGGATAAAAAAGACACCGTCCATTAACAGGCTATGAGAGTGTCTCTGACAGTACAATTCTTTGAAAGGGAGGGTAGAACTAACACTATGACGTTTGCCAGTTGAGAAGTAAAGGGAACTGCCCATGTAAAACAGTGACAAGACTTTTGTCTCCTGATATCAGAGCCCCCCACAGCCTACCTTGCTGCTGTTGTTTAACTGCTTTTAACTTAAGTGTTCCTGAGGGAAGACCAGTGGCTATCATATTATACCCGAGATTCGCATCATTTATTGTGGAAAAAGAGAGCTAGGATGAGATAAATAAGATTGAGTCCTTAAATTATGTGTGTATTTTACCAAGACAACCTGACCCAGCCTTTTGTGTCATGTGTTGGAAATGAAGAAGTCCTGTAAAGGGAAAAATGTAGTTCTTTACCCATAGGAGTTAAAGTAGATCATTCTTCTGTTTTAATTGCCTTCACTACTCATCAATTATGTCTTTAGACAGTCTGAAAGTTGTAAATAATAGGTAAGTTTTTCCACTAAGGGCTAAAATTACTATCTTAGCTAATACTAAGACAAATGACAGTGGTCCTGATTCACAGACTGGAAGTCTTTGAGCTCACTGCATTGAAATCCCCAATCAGAGAGGTTAATCAGCAAGCCACCAAAACTACCAGCTAGAAGAGTACTTAAAGGAGGCACAAAAAAGGCCCTTGTATGGGCTACCACAATGTTATATAGAAACTGAGCCCAAGATCATAGGGAACACACATTTGTGCCAAGATAGTTTAAACAAATATGTGTTTACTCTCTGTAGAGAGCCAAGGACCAACCACTAAAGAAAGTATTGGCCCTTCATTGCCAGGGACAGGGGTTCATTTAGGAATTTGGTTCTTAAAAATCATCTTAACAATTGTTATTGGCTTTTTTCAAAGAATGACCCTAAGGCGGGTTGAAAATGTACTTCTACAAGTCATCTGCAGAGTGGTTGAAATTTCTTATTTTGTCACTTTCCTGAATCAACCAATCAATATCACAGAATGAAAGCAGTGCTTCTCCATTATCTAAGAATCAAAGAAAGATAGAATATGATGGATACATTCATTTAGAGCTATCATCCATATTAAGCTCAGTCTTTGCCATTATCAATTTAATATTTATAAGAGTTGAACTTTATATAACATTTATTTTTCTATGTTGTTTTAAGATTATATTGCATATGATAATAGTATATTAATATTGCAAAGTCTTAACTTTTAAGTCATCCAAAAAAACCCTAAGTTTGAGAGAAGCACTCTGTTGCTAAGAAAGTGGTCAGTGTATTATCCTCATAAGAATATTTTCAGTATATATGAACTTAATTGCAAATCATCAGACAACACAACTTTGTTCAAAATTCTGTATCAAGTTCTAAAGATGATGAAAAGAATACACCATTACTGAAAATGATATATCAATTAAGGAAAATTTCACTGGCATAATACAAATAAATTTTACTTAAATAAATACTTGAATTCAGAATTTTCTCCTTGTTTTCGAGTCAATATTCTCTTTTTCTAAGGAATAATAGAATTATCATTCAAACTGAGACTGATTTTTTTGGAGGACCTATACAAATGGTTTTTTGATATAAATATATCTAATATAAAATGGTATTACTTCTATAAATGTAAAGAATGTTAGACATTTAAACTTTTAAAGCTGCTGTTTTTACCTAGATTGTAAGAGAGAAAGCAAGAAGAAAATGTTTAGAGCAGTGTAGAAACTGCACTTTAAAACAAAATCCAATGAATAATTTTTCCATAAAGGGAAGGAGAGAGAGAGAAGGAAGGATGGTAAAGGAAAAGAGGAACAGAATGATTCACTACTCGATAAACATTAGGATAAACTTTATGCGAGAAGATCTCTAAAATAAAAAGAAGTGCAGATCTGCCCCATTGCATAGACATTTTGAAGATGAACCATAACTAGTCCCCATGTAAATGAACTTGGAACCACCATTATTACACTTAAATTATTCTCATTTTTTCTCATTAAAAAATTATTGGTGTCTATTGCTTATGCATAGTTATGAGATTCATGAGGTCAAGTTCACTAAGGAATATCACAAACTTTGAAGAAAACAAAATTTTAAAACAAATTTAAAAAAATCATTCTCCCAGAGAAAACAGACGTGGAAATTGGGAACAATTTGTCTATGAAGTAACATTTGCTCTATTATTATGGAAAATATGAAGTTGAAATATACAGATCTAAATTTAAAACATAATATTATTTGGTTCCATTTAATATCATAGAACAATAAAAAATACAAATGTAAAAAATCAACAAATTAGAGCATTCAATTTAAATATTTATTTTAAATTTTAAAATTCTTTTATTGAAATGATATTATACTTCTTTTTAAAATTGTTTCTTTTATATTTTGCCAATTATAATATAATTGTATCATTTCTCCTTTTCCTTTCCTCCCTACAAGCCCTCCAGTATACAACTGTTTGATCTTTTCAGATTTATGACATTTTTTTTATTTCTTTAACGCTAATACATACATATAAGACAATAGACACAGAGAGAGAGAGAGAGAGAGAGAGAGAGAGAGAGACATGTCAGGATTATGCATCAAGGACATTTCTCCTTGCAACAGATACACAGCATTTGAGAAAACCACAAGCCTCAAGATGCAGAGTTGAGGAGTCCAATCCCAATAGGTATATCTACAAAGCAATTCCTGAGCCTAAGGCTTAGAAAACAATGTAAATGATACTCAAACTATCTATAGCATTTTACTTCTGTTTCCAATACTTATTTAGTACATTAATGGTTATAAATAAAACTTCCACTGTAATAAAGTCCATGGAGACTATGTTATAAAAGCTTTTTAAAGCAGATGAAGCCTATAGAAAAGAAACATAACAATTCACTGACAAGATAATCTTTATGAGAGATTAACTCCAGAGACAGTAACAATTATTGTACTTAAATGATCATGTTTTATGTATTTCAGAATGTGCCACAATTCAGTATTAGTGACATTAAGTAAGTTTTCATTTGAAATTATCATTTGAAACAGATAAGAAGTTAGGCAACTCATTATTTTCCTAAAATTTTTATGGATTGTCTTACTAAAAATTAAAGCTTTTAAAATGAGTCATTGGAAATATTCTAATATTAACTTACATTATTTTTGCCAAATGCTCATTGAAATGTCTTTTCATAATAATATGTAATCTCTACTGAGATTTTCATCATGAACCCCCTTGAAAAATTTTATTCCAGTGTAATACTCAATGGTTTGTACAAAGGAACTCATCTTCAGCCAGGCGGCGATGGCACACGACTTTAATGCCAGCACTCAGGAGGCAGAGCCAGGAAGATCTCTGTGAGTTCAAGGCCAGCCTGATCTACAGAGAGAGATCCAGGGCAGGCACCAAAACTGCTCTGAGAAGCGCTTCGGGGAAAAAAAAAAAAAAAAAACTCATCATCATCATTTTATATATTAAGGTCTAAAAAGTATGGTCACTCTAAAGCTTGTCAGTACCTCCTACATTATCCAGAAATAAGACAGTATTTAAAGAGACAGTTATAATTATGTGAAATAGAGAAATTTCCTGATATTTCTAAAGGAATGCCTTTTTTTTTTTCTTTTCTTTTCTTTTTTTTTTTTAGGCAAGGTTTTACTATGTAGCTCTGGCTCTTCTGGAACTCACTATATAGACCAGGCTGTCCTCCAGCTTTCAGAGATCCAGCTGCCTCTGCCTCTGCTTTCGAATGTCTGGAATTAAAGACCTGCACCCCTAGGTCCAGCTAATAAATGCTTTTTAATTCAAAAAATTGCTACACTTCAACAAACATAATTTGTTAGAAGCAAAGAGAAACTTACAAAGGGGATGGTGCTCCAAGAAATAATATAGCTCATTTCAGTAAGTTTATTTTTTTAAATAGTTATAAATCAAAGAAAAACTGAGTAAATGTTTAAATGGTAACCAGTCCTTTTGTGAAAAAAATTTAAATTTAATTTTATATTTGCATACACATTGTTTTGTTTTAGTATTTCTTTTATTGTTCAGTTGTGATTTTTTATTTGTTTGTTTGTTTTGTTTTGTTTATCTTTTGGTTTTTTGAGTCAGGGTTTCTCTGTATAGTTTTGGTGCCTGTCCTGGATCTTGCTCTGTAGACCAGGCTGGCCTCAAACTCATAGAGATCTGCCTGGCTCTGCCTCTCCAGTGCTAGGATTAAAGGCATGCGCCACCGCTGCCCAGCTCAGTTGTTAAATAAAATTAAAGACCTAGAATATCAAATTCCCTTGTATCATCTTGTTAACTCAAAAATTATGAATTTCTAGGTCAAATGGGCAATGATGCCATACAGAGAATAATTTCAGCACTTTCTAATTCCATCTTCCAGGTTTTGCAAGATAATGAACTTATCTTGTCTCCTCATCCTGTTCTTCTCTCTGTCCTTCATTTTCCTCCTCCATCAGTCTTCTTTTCTTTTGCTTTGAAATTGCTTCTACTGTTCTATTCAATTTTATCATGAAATTAATAAGAGGACTTCTTCAATAGATCATTATCAACTCTTATTAAAGTATATATAAACACTTAAATGCGGCCTATGCAAGTAAAGTGTGGATGTTTAGCTTTGTTTACTGTGTTGGATAGTTTTATGTCAACTGGAAACAAGCTAAACTTATTCAAGAGGAGGGAATATTAATTAAGAAAATGTCTATATAAGATCAGGCTGTAGGCAGCCTGTAAGGCACTTTCTTAGTTAGTGATTGGTGGGAAAGAGCCCAGTACATGGTGGGTGGATCCCTGGGCTGGTGGTACTGTGGTCTATTAGAATGTAGATTGAGCAAGCCATGAGGAGAAAGCCAGTAAGCAGAACTCCTCTGTTGTCTCTGCATCACTTCTGCTTCCAGTTTCCTGTCCTGTGTGAGTTCCTTCCCTCACTTTTGATAATGATAATGAATATGGAAATGTGAGTAAAATACACACTTTCCTCCCCAACTTACTTTTGGATGTGGCATTTCATCACAGAAATAACAACCCTAACAAAGACATTTACATTAATGATAAATTAACCTTTGTGCATGACCACTGTAATGGTGATCCATGTAAAGTGCTATGGGAACTTTATTGACCAGAATATGTGCTGTCATGGTTACTCTCTTCTGTAAACTTCTATAATCACCTAGGAATCAACCCTTTAAACAACTCTGTGAGGGATTTTTTTTTTTTTATGTTAGCCTTTGATCATCTTCAAGGAGTTATTTAGATTAGGTTATATGTTTGGGGAAGATCCACACTAACTATATGCAGAACCATCCAATGAGACTGTGTTCTGAAATGAATGAAAAGAAGAAAGTGAGCTGAGTGCTATATTTCATGTCTCTGATCTTCCCAGCTGTAGACAAAAATGGCAAGCATCATTGAATTCTTGCTTGCCTGATTTCCTCACTATGTCGGGCTGTTTCCTGGAACTGGGAACCTGAAAGACCTTTTTCTTCAAGTTGCCCTTGTCAGTTATTATTCTCAGCTGTAGGACAAATAGCTCATATAGTTAGTTACTCATTAGTGTTAGAAATTGGAGCCTGTTACTTCTATCCATAAAGTAAAATATGAACTAAGAGAAACGAATGAGAATGAGTTCATCAGTTAATGTAGATGAGAAAGAAAATCTGTTAGAAAACGGAGGAAAAAAATACATGCCAAGAATTATATCTATGTGAGGTCTTTTCAACAAATTTCAGGTGTACTGAAAGCAGCTGTATCCTGAAGTAATGAAGAAAAAGAAAATACGTTCAAACTTCAAATTAATTAGAAAAGTTCAGATCCTTGCTTGCCATGATATTTATAAATGCTATAAGTTTCAAAGCAGTGAAATGTTAGACTAGAAAGTTGAATCTCTCTATCATTTACAATTTAAAATATTTTATTCAGCACAAGCTTTGAGTAAAATATTTTATTTCATGCTAATATATTATAGGGTCACTTAAATAATTTATTGTTAGCATTATTATGATGAACCATAGGAAATTTAAAAACTACCATTAACTTTGATGTTAATGTATATTTTAAATGTAAAGTATGTAGTGAACACTTTGTTAAAATGACCAGATAGCATTAAATCACTATGAAAATATTTATATTGCCATCCAAGTTCCTCCTGTTTATAGATGTACTCCCATTTGCTCTAGAGAAAACTGCCAAGCTAATGACATTTAGAGTGATGGCAGCATCATCTGTCAGCCTTCTCTGTAATTCTCTCCAGGCTCTGGCAGACAAATACATTTTCACATGCTATAAAAAATTAAGTATCAAAATAATATGAAAATAACTTTAAGGGTCTGGTAAAAGAGCCTAATTCAAGGACATTGAAAGTTAATGCTTCTCTCTGTCTAAACTTGTCATGTCCAATTTCACATATTTTAGAAAATATAATAATTCTTTAAAAATTTCAGAGAATAAAGAGAGACAAGATTTTTTTTTTTACAAGGAGATATTAATACTAGTGGGAAATTGCTATGGATCAGTTAAATAACACCAAATATGTTTGTATTTCATAGATTACTTCTACAAAAATAACTAGTACACATGCAAAGAAGACCAACATCATAAACAGAATGTGCAAAGGTCAGCATTGATCATGGATTCTCCCAGACTTAGGTTTCTACACCTGCACATGAGTATTCATACTATTATTCCACCAGTATTGTGTCTCATGACTTTACCAGTAGAGAACATATTAGTGTCAAAATCTGCAACAAGAGTTAAAATTAATTTCACTTGCAGGAAGAATTTGGTTGTTGCCTGCCCAATCTACACAAAGTCAATAGTCATTCACTTCTCCAGTTGAGAAGGTGATCTACTTCCTTTAGCTTACCAGGGTTATATGGAGAGAGTTCATGAGCAAAATGTTGTCACTGTTAGGTGAGGGCAAAAGGTAAATGAGCATTTTTAGACAATTAACTATGTAAATTTCAGCCAAGACTTTGGAATTACCTTCCTTACTCCAATTATTCATGATTTACCTCCTTAAGTATTATAACGTCTCAATATCATTCTTAGCTTATTTATAAATTATATATCTCTCATACCATGTGTTCTTTATAGGACAAATTTGAATTTTCTTCTCAGTTTTTTTCCCAGAAAATTATAGAAACTCAGCAGGGTGTATTAAGTTCCATTAAACTGGTATCAAAAAGGATTATTTTTAGTTATTTTACTGTTGAGAATTTCATACATGCATATCCTACATTTGTATCTAATCCTTCCCTTCCAATTCCTCCCCTCTGCCCCACCGTGACCCCACAGAACATCATGTTGTTAGAATCACTGAGTCCATTTACAGCTTCAGGTTAGTATGTGCATCATTATGGAATACTCTACTATGGGTAGTCTTTCAGAGGCCCTATTCATTGAAGGAAACTGTCTCTATTTCTTCCACAAACCATCACATGCCAACAGATTATCAATTGGACTGGAAGTTTTTGAGGCCCAGCACTACCTGTGCTGTGACTTTGTCCAGCTTACTATTGTTGAGGTTTCATGTGTGCAGTCATATATGCAATGAGTCGTGTGCAATAGCCCTATCATTTCTGTCAATTACTAGTTCTCTGCAGATGTCTGCTACCTCTGACTCATATACTCTTCCTGTCACATTTTCCATAATGATCTTGAATCTTGGAGGATATAGATGTGTCATTGGGATCTGAGCACACCACAGACTTTTATTCTCTACCCATTGACAAATTATGGGTATCTATAATAATTTTCATCTACTGGAAACAGAAGCTTCTCTGTGAGGGATGATGGGTTTACTAATCTATGGGTATAAAGATAAGGACTTCAGGATGCAGTTTTATCAGTATAACCATTCAGTAAAGTAATATTATCTCCCCCCACCTTGGGCCTATGACCTAGCCAACCACCAGGATTTGGACCCGATAATAATAGCCCTTCTTGTGCAGCAGGATTTAAATCTAATCAAAAAGTTATTGGCTACTTCTATAACATTTATGATACTATTTCACAAATATACTCACATCATTAGGGTAATTATATTGTAGCTCAAAGTGTTCCCAGCTGATCACATTTATTTATGTTTTTCCACCAGAAGCATACATAGAGTCTCTCAGCATAGAAACAGCTAGGAGTTGCAACTGAGTTTCCAGGTCAGTACCAGCATACTTTCCTCATTTCCTATGACTGAAGTCTGTGGAATTTTCAGTAATATGGTCTTATCATAAATGACTAGAGATTAACCAAAAGTAAAAACAATGCCCTGCAATATTTGGTGGAATATATAGGACTCCAGTGACCAATAACAAAAAAAAGATGTAACTCGCATCTGGTAGTGGGATTTGTTGCTGACAGCTTATTGTGTCTCAGTAGACATTGTACAACCTTAATATGATAACTCTGCTCAAAAATTTATATATATATATATATATATATATATATATATATATTATAAGAGCTTCCCTTTGGCATTTTCAAAGGTGTTTAGTTTTAGTTATCAATCTCCATTCTTCTTCCTCTGTCTTCATTTTTTGTCTCTCAATATACTGTACACTTCTGTTTGATTATTCACCTTCCTTCATTCCACACACTTTCTTTCCCTCACTCTCTTGTAAGCATCCCCTGTGCCCCTTTTCTAGGTTAGTGAATTCTGTGGTCATTCCAGATTAGACACAGTTATTATTCAAAGCTAGCATTCACATATAACACAGAAGAATGTGGCTTTCATCTTTCTCTGTCTAGATTACCGAACTATGAAGGATTATGGGCAGTATTTATTTACTACAAGTTTCACTTCTCTTTACAATCAATTAATATTTCATTATTCACTCACCAGTTGATGTAAGTGAAGTCTGTTTTAATCTTCTGTCTGTTGTGACTTGAGCAGCAACAAATATGAGCAGGCAGATGTCTCTGTAGTAGGGCACAGAGTCCTTTGCAAAATGCTTAATCGTGGCGTAGGTGACTCCTATGATAGATCTTTTTCATACTTAAGAAGGCACTAACATTTCCACTTCCAATAAATCTTTCCCTTTATAAACAACCACATCAGTATTTGTTGTCATTTTAAAATCTTATCCATTTGCATTGAGGTAAAAAAAAAAAAATTCAAAGTAGTCTTATTTGCATTTTCCTCATTTCTAGTTTTTTTTTTTTTCCTCAGCCATCTGTATTTCATCATTTGAAAACTTGTTGAGTTCCATGCTACATTTTTAGTTAAGTTACTATTTATCCTATTTTGGCTTTAGTGCTTTGTATATTCTAATCAGTTCTCTGTCAGATATATAGCTATTAAAGGTTTTCCACAATCTGCAGGCTGCATGATTTCTAGATGATAGTGTCCTTTTCTGTACAGAATCTTTTTTGTTTCATGAAATTTTTTTTGAAAGTGGCAGATACTGGTAGGCAAGCGATTGGGATCCTGTGCAGAAGGATGTTTACCACGGTTATGTGCTGAACCGTGTTCCCTACTTCCTCTCTAAGAGATTCAGGTAATCAGGTTTTCTTTGAGGTTCTTGATCCATTTGGAGGTAAGTGTTGTGCAGAGTGAGAGATGAGGATTTAATTTTTTTTCTACATATAGCTACCCAGTTTTTCCAGGATAGTACCCTCTTTTTGAAAAGGTTAACTTGTAGTATATTTTTTTCATTTATTTGTTTGCGATTACAAGTTAATTAGATCATACCACCATTTGTCCTCTACATTAATTACCACATATACTTCCTTGCTGTCTTTCAAATTCATGAGCATTTTTTCATTAATAGTTATTATAAATAAGTATGCATACAAGCAAGCACAGTTACATACCTACAAACTACAAAATACATATGTACAACTTGCTCATCTGTATGTTTCTGCTTTATAAGTTTCAGGGTTAACCATTTGTTTTAAGTTAATTAATTGGTATGCTCCCACCTGGGGAAGACTATTTTTTCACTCTCAGAATTTTTTTAGTAGTGTATAGTTCTTTGTGAGAGGTTAAGGCCTTCTGAGCTTTCTGTTATCCACTTTGTAATGTTTATCAGTATTATCCTTGCTCCGCTCATGTTTAGATAGTCATATTGGTAAGACTGTGGGTGTGACTTCCCACATTCCTAGGAACCCATTCTCACAGAAAATTCCCTGTTCTTCTGGCTTTTATACTCTTTCCATGTAATCATCTTCAATAATCCCAGAGGCTTCAGTGTGGTATATATATATATATATATATATATATATATATATATATAGAGAGAGAGAGAGAGAGAGAGAGAGAGAGAGAGAGAGAGAGAGAGACTCCTTTGGTATTGGACTGTGTATTTTAATTTGTTGTGATTTTCTATACTGTTTCTGTCTGTTGCAGAAAGAAGTTTCCTTGATTAGGTGGTAAGACCTTAGCTTACCTATAGGTCTAAGGAAAAATATAAGGATGCAGTTTGGAATTATGTGGGTTTAATAACACAATAGTTGTAGTTTCTACCTAAGATTCGTGATTCATTAGCCCTGGTGTTTGGCTAGATTTTCAGTACCTGGCATGATTCTCCTCTTGTTGAGTAGGTCTTAAGTTCATTAGCTAGTTGATGTTTACTGTCAAGGTATAAGTTCCACTCTTGCACCCTTAGCTGGGATTTCACACTGGTCCAGTCACTCTAGATATCAGTGTGGAAGATTTTCAAAAAGCTAAAATATAAATCTACCTTACAGTTCTGCTGTACCATGTTTTTTACTATTTTAGTCATAATAACTAGAAAATAAAAATAGCTTAAATATCCTTCAATTGATGAATGGAAAAAACTATGGCAAATGTGTTCTATGGAATGCTATTCAGCTGTAAAGACAAGTGATATCACGAAATTTACAGGCAAGTGGATGGAAGTATATTAAAAAAAAAAAAATCATAGTGAGTGAGATAACCCAGGTAGGCAAATTTGCACGCTCTCCCTCATCTAGGATTCCTAGCTCCAAGTCTTCAAATATGAGTATATATGTTAGAGTAAGTGCAGAAACTAGGAAAGTAAAAGGGGA
Organism: Peromyscus attwateri; assembly: GCA_902168425.1. NCBI lineage: Eukaryota > Metazoa > Chordata > Mammalia > Rodentia > Cricetidae > Peromyscus > Peromyscus attwateri. The sequence continues at coordinate 45,248 of CABHPP010000518.1, read as the reverse complement.
CCATTGCCGAGGTGGGGATGGAGCATCATAGAGAGAAGAGCAGTGTCCAAGTTAAGCAATTAGAAAAATTAAAAAGGACGGGCTCTAATAGGGGAAGGGGAAGAGATAAATCATTACTTTTTTTTAAACTGAAGGACTCCAAAGTTCTTTGATTTATGTGCCTTATATCAATAAGAATTTACCACACAACGAACTAAGACTGAAGCATTCAAAGATAAAGACAAGATTTAAAACTTGATTTTTAAAATATGCTTGAAATTTTATGATCATTTTCATTTGACAAGTTCATCCATGTGTTCAGTAATGTGGGGGAAGGGCCTATGGAGCCAGGTGCTGGTAAAGCTGACCCCGAGGGAAAGTGTAGAGGGTGGAACCCAAGTCCTTTACAAAAAAATAAGATTGGAGCTTCAGGTCAAGAAAGATGATGTCAGTACATGATCCCCTCATAGACAACACGGTAAATACTGTAGACTAGGTAAGCTGATCAGCCCAATGGAGCATTTGCCCCCCCCCCCCAGGTCTTGTTTTCTTTATGCTTTAAAAGGAGCTTGTTGTTTTTAAATAAGTGAGTCCCTCGCGTCTGGATATGGAAGATGGTTTGGCTCAAACTGTTTTGGGGGCACCCAGGCAGGGGGATTGGGATCTGTCCCTGGTGCACAGGCAGGCTTTTGGGAGCCCAGTGCCTGTGGTGTGATGCCTTGCACAGCCTCCGTGCAGTGGGGAGGAGCTTGGACCTGCCTAGGCTCAGTGTGACAGGCTCTGCTGACTCCCCATGAGAGACCTTGATTTGGGGGATGTGGGGATGTGGTGTGGCTTGGGAGGGAGGGCTGGGGGGTGGGAAGAGGGAGGAGGGGGGATCTGTGGGTGGTATGTAGAGTGAGTAGAAAATTTCTTAATAAAGAAAAATGAAAAGAAAGAAAGAAAGACAGAGAGAGAGAGAGAGGGAGGGAGGGAGGGAGGGAGGGAGGGAGGGAGAGAGAGAGAAACAAAGAAAGAAACAAAGAAAGAAACAAAGAAACAAAGAGAAAGAAACAAAGAAACAAAGAAAGAAAAAGGTGAGTCCTTGCCTGACTTGGCTCCCTGCTGCATCTGATTGTCTGGGGGGACAGGGGGTTGGGGAAAGGGTGAGCAGTGCACTTACCTTTCCTTGGTTCCAGGTCTCCCTTCTCTGGGGACCTAAGTTCCCAATGGGGCAGGACACCACAAATAATTCTGATTATCCCTTCCCTGACTCTCCTACTATATTTGGCTTCTATCCCTTTCAACTTCTCCCATTAATATTTGCCGATTTTCCACAACTAAGTACTTTTTCATGTGGGACCCATTTATTTCTCTCACTTTTCAATCCTTCACATTCTCATAAAATTTTCCACCTTTTGTTTTTAAAAAATCTATTTAGCTACTACAATCTTTGATGAAACATGTTTTTATTTTCCATTACCTGCTGACTGAACACATTTTCACAATAATTCATTTTTTGAATTTTCGCTCACAGTTTAATCTGACAATGACTTCATAATACTAGAAGTAAATGCATACTGATTTATTTAAACATTTTTTCATCATACATTAATATCCATGATATTTGGGAGCACACGGGTGCATTTTTCTATGTAGTCTGAAATGAATTATACATTAATTATTGAAAGATCAGTTTGAAAGAGTATAAATGATAATATGTAAAGAGCTGCTAAGATAACTTATTTTTTTCTCTCTGACAGGAAAATTTTAATGAAGTGATTCTCATCTAGGGCAAAATAGGTAATTTTTATTCACCCAAATGATATGTCAATGTCTGCTTGATTTTCATGTTTAGAGAAAATGCTGCTAATAGGTAGATGATGAAAGTTAGGTACTTGAACTTCTAATATCTTGCATTGATTTTGATAAACACATGGGAAATTGTCCTTCACTTTGTCCCAATTTTAGGAGAAAATTATCTCAAAATTGCTCAATAAAATTAGAGAGCAGAGATAATAGTTCTGTGAATAAAATAAGATAACAATTAAAGAATTTGAACTCTTTAGAGTTAATATAGGGACAAAAGAGATGGCATAGCAGGTCAGAGCATTTCTTGCTCTTGCAGAGGATCTGGGTTCAACTTCTATATCACTCAAATTGTAGCAGACAACAATCTGTAATTCCAGGTCCATGGGATCTGACTCCCTTTTCTATTTAAAATTCACAATAATTTGGCATAAACGAAAATACAATAATTGCTATAATGCAAAATTTGTTTTAAATTTCTAAACATTGTTATGGAATATCATTTTAAGATGTGTTACATTTGTTTATGCTGTGGAACATTTGTTTCAATGATGCCGAGATGTGTTGCATTCTTCTATGTTGCATTTGTTTAACTCTGTGAAGTTGTGTTGCTTTGCTTATCTTTAGCATCTGATTGTTCTAATAAATAGCTGAACAGCCAATAGCCAGGCAGGAGAAAGGATAGGTGTGGCTGGCAGGCAGAGAGAATAAATAGGAGGAGAAATCTGGGAAGAGAGGATGGAGGAGTGAAACAAGGAGAAGGAGAGGAGGATATCAGGGGCAAGCCACCCACCTACACAGCCAGTCACAGAGTAAGAAGTAAAGAATGGTATATAAGATAAATATAAAAGCCCAGAATCAAAGGGTAGACAGGAAAATTTAAGTTAAGAAAAGCTGACTAATCATAATGGGGAAAACCACAGAGAGAGCTGACTCAAGCTAGTGGAAGCTTATGGACTCTGGACTGATAGATGGGGAACCTCCATGGGACCAAACTAGGTCCTCTGAATGTGGATGACATTTGTGTAGCTTGACCTGTTTGTGGAGTCCCTGGCAGTGGGTCTGGGACTTATACAAGGTATATGAACTGGATTTTTGGAGCCCATACCCTATGGTGGGATATCTTATTTGCCTGGATGAAGGGGTAGGGGCTAGGTCCTGCCTCAACTTAGTATGGCAGACTTTGTTGACTACCCAAGGGAGGCCTTACCCCCTCTGAGGAGTAAATGGGGGTTGGGATAAGGGGATGTAGGGGGATGAGACAAGGGAGGAAGGGGGAACTGGGAATAGTATGTAAAATGAAAACAAAATTTTAAATAAATAAAAAAATTAAAATGTTCCAAAAAGAAGAAAGAAAGAAAAGAAACGAGAAAAGAAGAAAGAAAAGAAAATCTGGCTAGAAATAAGCCAAGCTAAGGCCAAGCATTAATAACTATGAAAAAGTTTCTTTGTGTATTTATTTGGCAGCTAGGTACAGGCACCAAAAGAACCAAAGAAAGGCCGGGCGTTGGTGGCGCACGCCTTTAATCCCAGCACTCGGGAGGCAGAGGCAGGCGGATCTCTGTGAGTTCGAGGCCAGCCTGGGCTACCAAGTGAGCTCCAGGAAAGGCGCAAAGCTACACAGAGAAACCCTGTCTCGAAAAACCAAAAAAAAAAAGAACCAAAGAATAAAATCAAACAACCAGCAGCCACATATTTGAAAATTTTCTGACCATAAGACTCTCTTGCTGATATAATAATCAATACTGCTTCTGATAATACTCTGTGAAAGTCTATAAAGAAAACAAAATATGTGTCCATGAATATTTTGCATTGTATCTCAGAGTGAGTTATTGTTTTCCTCTGAAAGACAGAATTTCTTTGTCTCAATGACATTTCTAAAGATAAGTATTAGTCACACAGAGCTACCTACCAAGAAAATGGCCACTACTCAAGCAAAGCCCTGTGAGAGGGAATGTACTGTAATCTCTGATTATATTTTGGATTAAGAAGGTCACTATCTCTGCTGAGATGGATCTTCAGCTTTCATAGTGAACAGGAATTCTTATGTTGCAAAGAAGGACTACAATGGATGTTTATGAATAATCATTGCCTAAGTAAGGTCAGTTCATCTTCAGTCTAAAATAAGTCCAAAAATGAAAGGGCTTTGGAACAACTTGCAATTTCAATTTACCCAATGATGTGGCATTCATTGTACCACAGGATTCTCTGGCAAAACCTAATTGCTGCTGTACTGACAAAGAACTGTTTTCATATATTTCCCTTCTGAGGGGCTGATAATTTATTTGAAGAATAGAACACAAGTTGATCATCTGTACTTGTATTCCTGTTTAAGACAAATCAAATTCTCTCTAACCTTGCTCCCTTATTTGGTTGGAAAATATATTTTTCCTTTGGAGAACCAAAAAATCCACTGAATGTTTTGGTGTCACAGCATGAATTATGCAGATATTTCCTGCCTTTTTAGGAGTTTCCCTTCTGCCTCAAGGTCACCCTTGTGCCTCTTACAAAGAAGCTACTTCTAGGTGGCATTCACATTCATGGAGGAAGACTCTTCCTCAAGACAGACAATTTTCTCTTGTGTTCTTTGTGTTGTAACAACAGAGCCAGAGCCAGTGTGACCATCTATTTTTTATTAATTTATTATTTAATTATTTTAAATTAAATAAATTAAATCCCAGTCACAATTTTCCCTCCCCCAACCTCTCCCGTTCTCCCAGGCCATCCACAGTCTCTGTCTCCTCCTTTCACTTCAGCAAAGGGCAGGTCTCCCATAGATATCAGCCAGCCAAGGCCTATCAAGTTGCAGTAAGACTTGGCACCTTCTGTACTACTAAGGCTGGACAAGGTAACCCAGTAGAATGGAAAAGTTCCAAAAGCAGATAATGGAGCCACAGACAAAGGATGTAGAGAGAGAGGAATTATCATCTTTTGAATTCATCACATTGCCTCCCACTGGTAGTTTTGCAGTTATAGTCCCTTGACACCTGGTATTTGTGTTGACGCAGGATCCTGTCTGCACAATCTATATCCCTATCAATCTGGCTACTAACATTATTGACATCCTCATTATTTTCCTGATAGGTGGAGACTTTCCTTACTCTTTTCCCTTGTACAACAACATACTGCAGCATCCATGTCTGGCTGATGGAAAGAGATATCATATCATGATTGCTAGATGATGATATATTTAATTCATATTGTTATTTGTCAACCTGACACTACCCTATACCCTTTCTCAAGATCATGATGGCCATCTATGTCTCCTATACTTGCTGTGTCCCATAAAATTTTGGAATTTTAATCCCGTCACATGCTTGCACTAAAGTATATTTCTTACTTAGCTCTAGAATATGTTTAGGCCATATATTCTTCTTCTTCTGAACTATTCCTGTTTTTGAGCAGATGCTCTATGGTTTTCCCTGCTGGTAATCATCCAAATCTAAGCTTTTGTCTGGAGATGCTCACAGACAATGGACTCCATTCTGAGCATAGGAGAATTCATGGCAGGAAAGCATACCCTTGGTGTTGAAATCTCCACAGGCAAACGCCACCCTACAAATAGTTCTCTGCAGTACCAGCATTCTGTATGTCTCAAGGTGTCTGAAGTAGACATTTCTGAGATGACAGCAATGGGTGGGTATACATGTAGTTCTAAACAGTCTTATTAAATAAGAAACACAGAGCCAAATACAGAGTTAAAAGCCCAAGAGGTCAGAGCACTAGTGAATAGCCTTTAGCTTACCAACCGCTGCTGTCCTTCCCATGAGAAAGAGACCTACTTCCTGTGTGTCTATATTTTTTATTGACTTTCTGTTCTGCCTTCTCATTGGTTCTAAACCCAACCACATGACTTCTTCATCACTGCCTGTCTATACAGACCTCCAGATCTCTATGGTTGGTACTTGGATTAAAGGTGTGTGTCACCAAGATGGCTATGTCCTTGAACACACAGACTCTGCCTGTCATGTGATCAGATTAAGGGCGTGTGCTACCACTGCCAGACTTCTACTAAATGGCTTGCTATTAGCTCTGACCCCCAGGCGACTTTATTTATTAACATACAAATAAAATCACATTTCAGCGCAAATAATATATCTCCATACTTGAATCTTTCTGTACATTCAAAGTTAGTTCTTTCTTTCACAGTATGGCTTGAAAGAAATATGAGAGCTGATATTTCCCTTTTAAACTAGCCTCTTGAATACCAAGTCTTCTACCTAGTGTCCCCTAGATATTTCCCAATGAATGTTCCTAGATTTCTTGTTCTGTAAACATCCCACCATTAATTTCTGTTGTATACTTAACTCCATTTTTATTATTTTATTTGTGTTGATATAAAAAGACAGTAAGACTCTATTAAAATAAAATAGTCAGTGTGGAAAATAATTTTAGAAATTTTATAAGGGGGATTCACTTCTTCACTTCCATGTGAGGAGGATTATGACATATTTTGGGTTTTTTTTTATAACAGGACCCCAAGAAAGACACGGGGATCGCCCAATGACAGAGAAATGGATGAGATCTACATGAACAATCTGGACATAATGAGGGGCGAGGGGCGAGAGAAAGAGAACTTGGGGAAGCAGGAGATCCCAACTGGATCAAGAACAGAGAGGGAACATAAGGAATGTTCATGATAAATGAAGACCACATGAGAATAGGAAGAAGCAAAGTGCTGGAGAGGCCCACAGAAATCCACAAAGATGCCCCCACAATAAACTGCTGGCAATAGTCGAGAAATAGCCCGATTTGACC
>CABHPP010000518.1:23285-38323 GCA_902168425.1 Peromyscus attwateri | reverse complement strand
TGGTATGTACCCACTCATAGGAGAATACTAGTTGTGGAACAAGGATGACTGGACAGCTACTCACAACACCAGGGAGGCTGCCTGGATAACAGGACCCCAAGAAATACATGGGGATCGCCCAATGATGGAGAAATGGATGAGATCTACATGAACAGTCTGGATGTGAGTGGGGGTAATGAGGGGCAAGGGGCGAGGGAAAGAGAACTTGGGGGAGCAGGAGATCCCAACTGGATCAAGAACAGAGAGGGAACACAAGGAATGTTCTTTGATGATTTTTATATACAAGTATAATATAAAATCCTTGGCAAAAGTCGACAACAGTTAATGATCTGTGCTTTCTTAAATTGTGAGCATCTATAGTCTCAACTCTTCTGAACACTCTGTGTGGTATTTATTCTAGTGTAGGCTTATCAGGAGCCTGGATTCTGTCATTATCATTTGTTTTAAACTACATGCATTCATTTAAAAAAAAATACTCATGTGAGTTCTTTGAAGCCTATTCTCAGTACATTTTATATGCAACTCCCCTCTTGATAACCCCAGAGAAAAACTTACCATGTTTAGTTTTATTCTATCTTGTTATTATTTAATTCATTCTGTCATCTTTTAGTAGTTGAAAGTCTTAAATAATTGATCATGCTATCTACAAGAAATGTTGGATGACTATTCTGTTATTTTATTCACTTTAAGACATCATATCTTTTATCTCTAATGTGCTTCTTCAGTACATCTGTACACCCTATTGGTTTTACATCATTATTTACTCCTTTCAGTATATGTAATATTTCCAAGTTTTAAACACAGCATCATGAAATAATGCAAATGTTATGCCTAGTAAGAAACACAAAAGAATTCTTTGACTACATTTTGCATCATTGTTGACTTGTATGTCCCACACTGGTCTAGAATTGAACCCTTATAATTGGATTCTGTCTATCCCTATAAATTGTATGTAGATTATATAAAGTGAAGATATTTCCTAGATACTACAAAACGAAAGCACTATGTAAATAAAAACAACAAACAAATAACTTCAATCAAACCCATAAACAAAATGTGGGATTCTGTAAACTCACCATTGGATTCTCAATGCTCTGCCATAATTTTCCGATGCAAATTTATTATAATAAAATATTCAGAAATTCATAAAACTTTTAGAAAATAAAATATTCTGGTTAATAACAAGAAAAGAATGGTCAGTGACATTACCCACCCATGTGACTGAGATGTTTTGTATTTTAATAAATGATGAGTATGAATATTTTCACATAAAATTTAGTGTAATATATAGCAAGTAAATATCTCACAAATTCGGACCTCTTTCGTTTTGTACTCTATTTTGGTCACATATGCCATTTCCTAATTCTAATATTTTTGGCTATCTTTTTGCATTGTTTCATCTTGTACTGATAAATTGAAAACATTATAGAACATTAGAATAATTAGAGAATGATCCTTAAATTAAAAATGATTTCAATAATTTCACATACTTTTCATTTTCAATGGATTTATTTTTCTCAAGTGGCTGTTATCTATTACATTGTAAAATATGTAAAAGAGAAAGAGTATATAGTTTCAAAATCTGTACAGCCTATTTTCAAATACTTAACAAGTTGAATTTATGAATATCACATTTCAACCTATTTTCTGGGAATATGGAAATAATTTTGTTGAGTTTTATAGTGGCTTTAAAAGAACATTTCAAGTTATAGAATATGAGAGTGCTCACATTGCATCATTGTTATCATAGTTTGATTTTGAAGTTTGCAATTTAATACTTAGTGAGTCAGTATAAACTGCAAAATGACCAAGGTCATGAATGTGATGTACCAAACATCACTCACAGTTAAATTTTTCAACAGGACTTCTCTCTAATATCTAGTCTTTCTTCTTTGCATAAAGCTTCACAATGGGGAACATGGCTGTTAAGTTGGTATAATAAAAATCTTCTTTACATGGGAACTAGTACAAGAGTGCAACATCTGAAAATAATTCATTCAGATGTAAAGAAATACTCCTTTTTCTGTTACTTAGATATGACCTCAACAAAAGTATATTTCATCAATTTCCAGGAGAATAACTAAAGAAATTTTAAGGAACTTCAAGAACAAATAGATAAGTATGCCTAGGCTTGAAGCTGCATGTATAGCTAAAGGAAAGTACATGGTAAGAGGAACTCGAGGTTACAAGATATACAATGCAATTTCATCTACTTCACAAGCATGAAAACCATTCAATAAATTTAGTCTGCCAGATTTATATTGTAGCTTGGAGGAGTGCATTTTACTACTGCAATATTAATATTGCTATTAAGTAAATATTTATTTGCTCAGGTGCTGCATTAATTAAAGACAAGGACAAGAAGCTTGTGGAGTATCTCCCAAACTAAAATGAAGTATGTTCTAAGGCAGTTTACCATGTGCTTAAATCTTGAGATTCAAACTATTCCATTCTTCCAGAAAAGCTTATTAAACTAAGGGGAGCAAAGTTTCAGGTTTATATATCAAATGATAGTCGACTCTTGAACTAGCCAATAAAGTAAAACCATCCAACCTCATGATTCATATTATTATAAGATTGTATGCCACCCACAGAATTAGAAAACAAAAAGTTGGCTTTGGCTTTACTATCTCTTTCTCTATTAGTTTAACCTCTGGTAAGTGGAGTCCCTCTTTGTAAAAGAAGAAGTTAGCATATTATTGTACTTATTGTTCTGAAGAATAAATACATCTATTGTATTTCTAAACATAGAAATAGAGAGTATTCAACCACAGGCAGAAAATAGTATAACTTAATGATGTCTTCTCACCGAATAATTGAAGTAGAATACCTGTATTTAGATTGACCTGAAATTTTAAACTATGATGCTCTTAAAATATTAGAACACAAAACACATTGTAGCATATCCATAAAGTGGTCTGCTCCCCAGCAACAAAAAGTTAGACTGGAATATGCTTGATATAGATTTATCATAAGCATTATATTGCATGAAAGAAGTGAAATAAAAGAACATACATTATGTGGACAGCAAACTGTAGACTCCCATACATAATGACTCTGTGGAAAGCAACAGAGACAGGAAGTGAATACAAAAGCACTGGTGAAATGTTTTAATTTTCTTATCTAGGATTCTGTTTCCTTCATGTGATCCATTTTCATTTTGAAGCATGCTTATATATACCCAAGTGTTTATTATAAACTTCATTAAACAGCCTTAAAAGACAAATGAATGATTCAAGTACAGTATTAAAACATTCCTTTTATAAATTCACAAATGGAGTAGGCAAGCCTTCAAATCAAGAATGAAGGAAATAGCTTTGTTCTTGCAAAAGGAAAGCCTATAGGATGCTGTGAGCACAAATTGCAGGGACTTTTTCAGGATGGAGGATGGGTGAGAGCAGTATGGACCCAATTAAAGCCAGGATAGGTTTAATTTCTTATAAAAAATAAATATAACACACACTTAAATGCAACATGTAGTCATAGATACATGTACATATGGTTCCTCCATCTAAAGTTAAAAACCTAGACAGGGAATTCATAAAGAAAAGAAATATAAGTAGACCATGGTTCTTTCAAGTGGTGATAGAATAAAGGGAAAGGAGGGGCTTTGAATGGAAGGATAACAGTTTTCTCTTTTTGCTATTTCTGTCCTGTATTATGGTGGGACAACTTTGGGTTATGTTACTGTCTATATATCCATGGCTTTTCATCATATTTTTCTAAGTTAGGAGAAATCAGATAATTTTACACTACTTATAATGACCACAAATTATTTTATTAGTTTTCATAACAATGTTTAGTTTTAGGATACATTTTACCCATAACATACTGGCAATGAATTCTGGACAATTGCATTTTCTTTGGAATGTGAAGTGATTTCATAGGAACATCATCTATGATACTGGGTTGTCTATATTATCTGGTCCTAGGGGTTATATTAAAATGTGTCATCCTGAAAGTCTCATACTTGACCTAAATGCCACACACCCCCATTTAAAATATTTCCTGCACAAGTACATGTTTCTACCTCACTATGGAAGAGTTTAATCTAACTCTTCTAATCTAGTCCTATGTGTGATTAATTATGCATGTATTATGATTACAATCCAGAAGATCAGTGATGTTCACAGATGATAAAGTGGAGGTGGTGAAGCTTCTGGTTTACTGAGACTACTCCAGTTATAATAACATAGATGAAGGTCAAATACAACATAATCTGTGCTACTGGACAGTGGTCTGTGTTAGGCAACAGCTGATACAGGAAACTGTAGACAGTTTATAAGGAATGGATGTCTAAGGAATAAATGCAAAAATGAAGTGACTTAACCTAGAGAGATCTGTAAAAGAGTTGTGTGCTTCATATTTCTCATCAGTCCATCATTTGACATTGAGTTTGACCTTTTCTTTCCTAAATCACCAAAAATGTTATGGTTAAGGAATTATTCTGTTGGTCAGGCTGTACTTAACTGACTAGAGACCTTCTTCTAGAATTGAAGTCCCAATATTCCATTTTTATTAAAATATCAAGGAATATTGTATTTCATATTTATTGGATATTTCCCTTTCTTGTTTAAATCCAAATTCTAATATTGTGACAGCTACTCCAAAGTTCAAAGTATGCTTAGCAAAACATTGGTCATAACTTCAGGTACATGTACATATTTTTGGGTGTGAAGGTATTTGTGGGGGAAAGCATGTGTCAGTATGTGTGTAGACTAATATGAAGAAAGCAATACAAAAGTTTTAGAAGAAAAGTAAATGGAACTGTACTAGAAAACTTATCTTAAGCAATCAGGAAGGATGGATCATTTTTAATATGTGAAATAGTTGTCACTCACTGAGCAATGATTTAAGCATGTAACAATTTAGCTTGTTAAATTTATCAGTTCACATCCTGAGCACATTACTTTGGAAATATGTTCACATATCCTAATGTTCAGATTTGTAAATTTTTGAGTTTGTATGTTTAGATGTGTGTATGTGTAATGAACATTCTGACACTAAATATCACAGTCGTGTCTGTGTGCTTTCTGAACATGTGCTTTGATAATAATGTATGAATGAAACTTCATGCTTGTAACACCTTTGTAATGTGTTAAAATAGAATCTGAATCCATTGACTAAGTAGCTTTCACAAGAGTCATAGAATAAATTTTATCTGCTACAGAAAAATCTACTGTTTTCCATTCTTTATTAATATGAAAGGGTATTAAGATAAAATATTCTGATTTTTTAATGGCAAGCAAATATTATATAATTAGTATGTACCACACTTTTGATTGAGTCCCTAATATATACTCTCTCAAATCATTTTCAAATAAGGAACATATTGTTTGATGCATTACTTAGAATAATAGTTATTATTTCTGACTCTTCATGGTCCAAAGACATTCAGTTTTATGTGATGAATATGCAATGACAAGTTTCTGAACACATAAACATGCATGTTTATATTTAAAATGGAATTACTATCTTACTATGAAGAAATATCTTAGCATCTACATACAGAATATTATATAAGTCATATAATAAATGAAAATACAATCTATGCTATGGTAGATGGGTAGCTTAGCATGTGAAAGTTTTTTTTTTTTTGACTGATTTCTGCTCATGGTGATCATCCAGTATTTGCTATCTAAGGTCCTCTCGACTACATTATTGGTAAATGCTCAATGTTGAGAGCAATAAAGTGAAGAACAAGTTTGATTTATATGAAATTTTATATATTCCTACTTCTGTTTTACTTATTAACATTTATGCTGAGTTTTTGGAACTTGATATTTTGTTTCGTTTCTACCACTTTATTCTCAATATACCATTTATAGGGCAGTCTGTCTCATATACATTTTTGACGCTAGCGATAGAAAGGTTGCAAATAGCCTCGCTGAGCCAAGTAAGGGAGAATAGGATAGGTCAGATTCACTCTGGCAAGAAATTGGATGTTACAATGGATCCAAATTTATTTTGGGAATTTGTTATAAACCACCAGATGAAAAACACCATGAAGTTGGGGAAATGGCCTGTGAAATAAAAAGAGCCTGTGATAAAAAGGGAAGAGAACTGACTAAGGACTTTAATTACCTAGCATAAGGCAGAAAATTTAAAAAAAAAGGTTCAGTTTAGAACTGCATAATATTGCCTCTGAGCCAATTGTATCACTTCCCAATTCCTGATTTCACTTAAACCAAGATTATATATGTATTTGTACATTACAGATGTTGTTATTTCTAAATATTTAGCTGTAACATCCTAATGATTATATTAGTTGTCTTGTTTACAAATGATAAAAAGAGAAATAGTGATGATTAAACATGCAAAAAATCAGTTTTCACAATTCATATTTTTTACAAATTTTAGTTTATATTGAAGTTAATTCTGTAGTGTTCTTTTCACAGTAGAAAAACAGTTACTTGATTATGAGTAACAAGAAGAAATAGATTCAAATGTGTGAATTAGTTACCTGAAATATCAAATAGAAAGTACATTCTATTCATATGAATAGTTCAATACATGACTTTCGATCTTTTGATACATTTGGAGTGAACAAAAAAAAAAAATTGTCTCCCACAGGGAGTCAGCAGAGCCCCGTACACTACGTTGAGGCAGGTCCAAGCCCCTCCTCCCTGCACCAAGGCTGCACAGAGTGTCTCACCATAGGTACCAGGCTCCAAAAAGCCAGATCATGTATCAGGGACAGGTATCTGTCCCACTGCCTGGGGGTCCCCCCAAATAGTTCAAGCCAAACAACTGTCTTGCTTATCCAGATGGCCTAGTCCAGTACCATGGGGGCTCCTCAGCTATTGGTTCACAGTTGATGTGTTTCCACTAGTTTGGCTAGTTGTCTCTGTACTTTTTCCAGTCATGGTCTTGCCTTGGAGGAGGTAGGAATGCGGGGATTGGGGGAGTGGGGAAGGCCAGGGGATGGGAGGAGGGAGGATGGGGGAATCTGTGGTTGATATGTAAAATGAATAGAAAATCTCTTAATAAAAAATATTTAACAAAAAAGTAAAAGAGTAAAAAAAATGATATTTATGGTTTGAATATTGGCAAGAAAACCAATAAATGAAATCTCACAATTCCATATTCAAATAAAAACATTTAAAATGACCAAAAAGAAGATTAAAGAATAACTAATCCACTCTTTACTTACTGTTATAAAACATTGTCTCCACAGAGCAAAGTTCAAAAGAATACAAAGTCTAAGAAAATTCCAAAGAACCTGATCTTCAACATCCAGTTCTCATTGCAAGCTGTTGGAACTCTCTAGACAAGTTCTCTATTACCACTTAGGGAAAACTCTGATTATGTTGGCCAGATATTTTCCTCTTAATATTGATCTCTAAGCTACTATAGAAAAAGTCACCACTAGAAAAGAATAAATTTCCAGATTTTTAAAAAATAATAATTGTGCTGTAGTTGTCATTTAATTTTTATCATTTTTAAATACTGAAATCAAAGATAGATTACTGCTATAGTTTAAAAAAGGAGTTGTCATGGGTAAATTCAAGCATTTTTTTTTTGTTTTCCACAAGTGTGACAAGCCAGGTTCTAGAAACTACACTAATCTTAATTTACTATAAAATTTAGCAAAAGAGAACATTTTCAGTGTTTTTGTTTTATATCATTGAGTACATTAACAATAATCCTGTATTAAGAAGACCCAGTGATTTTCCCAATAACTCACTCCAGAACCCTCATCTTCTATAATAAAATTTAGAAAAATACATTGCTCAAAACCCCTGCCTTTGAATGTCGACTCCTAGTTCATAGGGCAATTGTACCACTCGGTAATATGCCACCATGAGCACGTTCCTATTCCTTTGTCATCTGAGTCTCGCATTTGGAAAACAATAAACGTCATATCAACTTACATACTTTAAGAACTAAGGGAAATAATAAAATACTGGGAAGAGTGTCTACTATGTGTCAGCTGTTCCATCAGAGTTACATTGTTATATCAGAGTGAGCTTTCAATATGTATGCTGTTATTTTACTTTGCAAGTCAGAGACGAATGGTTCTATCTGCAAACTCATATTGTTTCACTGACAAATTTGAAAATGCCCCTGGGGCTGGATGGAAAATAATATAATTGGTTTCCTTTAGGGTAGCATTGATGTAGAGGAATTTTTATGTTTAGAAGTGTATAAATTCATATTCAGAGACTTAGTAAGATATCTGCATAAACCAACCATTATTTCAACATTTCCTGGTGATTCAGACAGCTATTTTCTGCTATCTGACTGGCAGTGGATAGGAACATTTCTCCTTGATTTAAAATTGAGGCATATTTTTTTAAATGCAAATACTTCCAGCTTTTATGATAGATTCTAAGTAATAAAGTCATCCTCTGTGTTTAATATGCAGATACTTTCTGCTTTGGAAAATTAACCTTGCCCAAAATAACAGTAATATTTAGTTCACTTTGACAAATGACATAAAAAAGTGAGAGTTTTTTTTTCCAAACAGTTCATGTATTAACATCTAGATACACATAATAACAGCCAAGTTTACCATATGTGATATTCATAGAAGCATGATAGGAGCTAAAGCTGAGTTCAATGCACTTGGGATATTTCATGTCTTCCTGGACATTTCATACACCTTTTGAATTAAATTCTGTATCAAACACTCTTCAGAGCTTGTAGGTTGTAATAACTGCTATGGTTGTCTCCCATAAATTTTACCTCCCTAGAAACAAAAACTTATGATCTAAACCAAGTTTATCAGGGAGAATGCAATTTGGAGGTAAACAGGAAATAAATTGGCTGCACATTTCATAATCCTTTGGCATAAGAATACATCTGATATTAAGTCACCCACTGGAAATAAGCGCTGTAAATCTATATTATACACAACACATGCAAAACAAAGATAAATAAGCAAAAACAGCTTAGGTTTCAGGTCAAACTCCAAAATTAATGAAAGGGTATTTAAATAAGCCTTAAATCAATGTAAATAACTTAACAGGGAATTACCCATTTGATCCATCACATAATGATGTCTTGACATGCTTAGTTTAATTATTAATTATTTTTATTCTTCATATATTGATGTAGTAGCAATGTATATAAGTTCAATAGGCTAGGGTGTATGACAAATCTGGGCCCTTTTTTCTCTCTCTCTCTCTCTTTTTCTGTGCAGGCAGCAGAAAGATTTTTTTAATTCAGCATCCATACTCCCTAGGTTTTCTCTTTTATTTTAATTGTTAAATTTGAAGAAGTTATCCACAATGATCAGGAAACAATCCCATCGCTTATGTTGTTTTGGGCAAGAGGGGGAAATAAACTTCCTTACATTTTAGACAACAATTCTCAAGGTAATTAATAGAAGCAATTAGGGTATTTTAGACTATGTGAGGCTGAATTATGAGTCTGTGAAACTGGCAGCCAAAAATGTGGAAATGTTAGAAATGCAGAAAATAGTTGTATACTATTAAACATGGACACTTGCATAAGACAAATGAAATAATTTGAAGTTATCTAGATTCTTTATTGTAAATCTCAAAAGTAATTTTCATCTGGCTTGCAGTACTATCAGAGACAAGAGTTTATTTCAAGAAAAAGACAAAATACCTGTAATTTTGTCTGCTTGTAAGCATCATTAAAATAAAGTTTGCATGGGTAGCATACTTTTTAGAAGTAATCACATTTGCGTACTACAATCTTGAATTTCACTTGATCAAATAAATATAAATATGTGTAAAGAAATTTTTGAAAATCATCATACTGCTGTAGATAGCAAAGTATCACTTTATTATTATAAAATCTTTTCAGGTATTATGTTAAGGTTCTTAATCTATTTGGATCTAGATTTCATGTAGGATGAGATGAAGGATCAGGTTGCATTCTACCTCATGCACCTATCGAGTTAGACAAGGAGCATATATTGAAATGCTGCTCTTTCACTGAAAAAGATTTTCTAAACAGAACATCAATAGCACAGGCACTGAGTTCAACAAAAAAGTAAATGGGACCACAGGAAACTGAAAAGCTTCTGCACAGCAAAGGATATCATCATTCAAACCAATCAAGAGCCTACAGAATGGGGTTGGGGGGATTGCTAACTACACATCTAAAGTATATAAAGAACTCAAGAAATGAGATATCAAGAAAACAAATAACCCAATGAAAAATGTGGTACAGATCTAAACAGAAAATTGTCAAAACACGAAACTTAAATGGTTGAGAAACAGAGAAACATTCAGCATCCTTAGCCATCAGGGAAAGGCAAATCAGAAGTACTTTGAGATTTGTTATTACACTTGTCAGAATCACCAAAATCATTTTTAAAAAGTGACATCTCATACTGATGAGGATTGGAGTAAAAGGAAAATTCATCCATTGCTCGTGGGAGTGCAAACTCACATAGGCACTATGAAAACCAGTGTAGCTTTCATCCTGCCACAGAGACATTTGTTCAAACCTGCTCACTGATGCTTTATTCATAGTAGCAAGAAATTGGAGACGTCCCTAGGTGTTCCTCAATGAAAAAATATACATTTGCACAATGAACAATTACTCAACTATTAAAAATATGAAATTCATAGGCAAATGGGTAGAGTTAGAAAATTCATTCTGAGTGAGATATCCCACACCCAAAATGACAAATATTGTTTGCATTCATTTAGATGTGGATATTAGCTGTTAAATCAATGATAACCAACTATAATACATGGAATTACAGGGTATGGAGAAAGTGACTAAGGATGACACATAGATCTCCCTAGGAAATGGAAATAGAATAGATAGTTATTAATGGATGAGGATTAGGCTGGGACTAGAGAATCAAGTGAGATTTGAGGGAGATAATACAAGAAGAGACAGCTAAAATTAAGTGACATTAAGAGGTAATATTACAACCTAATGCAATCTAAATTTCCTAAAATATATACATCTATGAAGGGCATCTAAATGAAATTGCCAAATAATGAGAAATTCACAGTCCCAACTAGCTACCTCTATTCACCAAATGAAGCTTCTAGTTCTAGGATTGGGTTATATCTAGTGAAATTGTTGGCCAAATGAGTCTCATGAGTATTTTCAAAAATCCATGCTGTTGCTAAGACTATAGAATGGTGTCTACAAACATATGGCAAGGAACTATTTCTAAAGACATCAGATACACAACTCTTTGAGCAGGGAGAAGTCAAGTGGGTGCATACATAGAACTGTCATCTTTTAACTATATTACTTAACTATATTTACTTAAACAATAGTATTTTGACTTACTATAAAGTAGTCTAACATGAAGATCTTACTCTAGTTCTTTGTTAATTTCAAGTTGTTTTAGAGAGCTATTGTAAGAAAAACAGTATGGAACTGAAATAAAAACAAACTAAAAAAAAAAAAAAACAGACCCATTGAGCAATAAATAAAAATGCAGACCCATTCAAATATATAAACACCTACAGCTATCTAGATCTGACAAAGAAGTCCACATTACATATTGGACAAAAGGCAACATTTCCTTTCTTACCCTTTTATTAAAAATAGCTTTTTGTCATATAATGTATCCTGATTACAGTTTTGCCTCGCTCTCCTCCTCCTCCCAGTTCTTCAGCACTTCACTTCCCATTTGGATTCACTCTCTTCAGTCTCTCACTATAAAATAAACAGGTTTCTAAGGAATAATTAAAATAAAACAAAAATAAAAAGAATAGACAAAAAGTAACACATTGGAATAGGACAAATTAAACAGAGAAAAGGAAAAGAGTTCAAAAGAAGACATAAGAAACAGAGACACATCGTTTACACACTTCGGAACCCTTTAGAAACAGAAACCTAGAAGCTATAATATTTACACAAAGGACATGTTGCAGACTTGTGCAGGCCCTTCAAGTGCTGTTTCCCTTTCTGCTAGTTCTTATGTGTTTTGATCCTATTGTTTAAGAGGGTCTTGGTTTCTTGGTGTCCTCCATCCCCTCTGGCTCTGACACTTTCTGCCTTTTCTTTTGTGGGGTTCCATGCCTGATAATGAGTCAGTTCAATGTAGGAAATAAAAATATAGTTATAATCACAACAATCTCAACTAGAAGAGATTCATGTTGCTTTCTATTCAGTTCACATGATCCCTCCTCAAAGGGAAGGTTCTCCATCACAAAATTTAAATTTAAAAGATGTAGTTTTAATATCCAGCAGACAGTTTGAAACATGACCAGAAGTAATTTGTAAGGAATTTGTTAAAATCAGAGATGACATCTATTGGCCCAGAAAATAAATAAATTGATAGAAGCTGTTGTAAGTCCCTAAGTGGTGAAATTAAACTGAAATCATCATTTCTCAAGTTTATATAAATTGACGCTTAATAAAGTTCTCTTTTATATACTACTGTATGAAAAGACTTATTTTCTGTATTACTAAAATTTTAAATTGTAACTCTTTTGACATATTTTACAAGAGTCTCTTTAGTTGTTTCATAACATCAGGTACTCCTAGATACTTTTTGCCAAATTAGATGGTATTCAAATTTGTCTCTATATAGATTCCCACTACAGATGGTTATTTTCCACTTGGTGATCACAAGGTTTAAGTATTTACCTGATTACATGTAATACTAAATGACACATCTGGGATTTGGTTCTAGGTATGCCATATAAAGCCATTTTAATGTCTTTAAATATAGTAAATTAAAACATGAGTATGCATATCATGGAACAAACTTCAAGTCACAACACCTGCCTGTACTGGTTAAGATTCTTCAGTGAAACTGAATCATACGACATGTATATAAAGAAACTTATGATGAGGAATTGGCTGATGTGATAATGGAGCTCAAGAAGTCATACAATTTGCTGTTATTAAGTTACATATCTAGGAAATTTATTGATATATTTCAGTTTTGTGTTTCTCTTAGTTACTTTTCTATTGCTATGATGAGATACTGTGATTAAAGCAATGTGTATAAGAAAGAGTTTACCAGGAAACTGACGTTTTAGAGGATGAGTTTAAGATCATCATGGTGGGAGAATGTCTGGAAAAGTAGCTGAGAGCTTACATGTAATGAGTTTTTCTTTGGACTGCCAGCTCCCAAATAATGACACCAAGTATTACTACTTGTAGATGTAACATGAATCTTAAAAGTTCTTATTAATAAAATCAAACCTGAGCCAGGTATTGGGGTGAATGCTGGAAGGTCAGAGAGACAGAACAAGCCACAGCTATCTCACCTTGCCGGATCCTCAGCTGGTCTTGCTTCCTCAGACTGGAAGCCTCTATGTCCTCATATCCAAATGAGTCTCAGCTGAACTGCTGCTAGAAGCCTGAATGCTTAACCAGCCCAAATGCTTCTCCAGGCCAAATGCCTACCCAGGCCAAATGCCTCTCCAGGGCAAATGCCTCTCCAGGTCAAATGCCTCTCCAGGGCAAATGCCTCTAGTTTCTGGTCCTCACGCCTTATATACCTTTCTGCTTTCTGCCACCACTCCCTGGGATTAAAGGCTTGCTTTCTGGGATTAAAGGCGTGGGTCACCATGCTTGGGTGTATCCTTGAACACATGGATTTCTGCCTCTGGAATGCTAAGATTAAAGGCGTGTGCTACCACTGCCTATCCTCTATGTTTAATATTGTGGCTGTTCTGTCTCTGACCCCAGATAAGTTTATTAAAGTACACAATATTTTGGGGAACACAATACCACCACAACTACTAATTATGAAAGTTTGGCTTTAGCTTTGACTAGTTCAAAACTAGCTCTTGCAACAAATTAACCTGTTTATATTAATCTATGTTCTAATTTATATTTGTCTAATGTGGCTCATTACTGATCCTCCATAATGTATATCTGACTTCCTCCATGTGTTGCTTTCTAATCATCTGCCTTAGATTCTTCCCAAAGTTCCTGTCTCTGTCATGAAGTCCTGCCTCTCCTCTCCTGCCTAGCTATTGGATGTTTGGCTCTTTATTAAACCAATGAGAATGTGTCTTAAGCAGGTGAGGAAAAACAGAGATACATCTTCACACAGTGTGATCAAATATTCTACACCACATACATACTTATCAAGCAAGTAGGATACAGAGAATGCTAACTTGGAATGGCAATGGCATGGGGTTTTGGAACCTCAGGAGCAAACCACCTCCAACAAAGCCACACATCCTGAACCTGCCAAGAAAATCAGCTTTACCAACTAGAGACCAAGTATTCAAACACATGATCCTGTGAGAGCCATTCTCATTCAAACTACAGTAACTGAAACATTTATCAAAAAGGAGACAAGTCTCCTTTTTGGCACAAGTTTCAATTACATTTCAAAGTCCAGAGAAAGGAACACATAAAGAATGAGATCAATAGGGTGGGATAATACTGATTTTCAGGTCAATCTGTCAGGAAGAGAATGGGAGAGCAAGAATATTTATGTGTAACACATATTTATTTATTTGTTCTCTTTAGATTCTATGTAGATCCATAATGAACTTAGTATTGTCCCTCCTCAATGGGACCTGTAATATGTTTTACTCAGTTTACTATGTCAAATGTTAATCTCTTCTAGAAACGTCTTTACATACATTTAGAAACAATATTTATCAAAATTGTCAGACATCTTTTAACATAATCAAATTGACACATGAAAGTCTTCATCATTTTCAGTCATGGTAACAGATGTTTCTAATACCAGCACTCAAGATGAGGCAGGAGGATCACAAGTTTCAGGCATTCTAAGCTATACTCCAATTGTGCATCAAAAATAAATGAAAAAGGACAGGTTTGGTATTCCAGGTGTATAAGCCCAACCACTTGCAAAGTTGGAGCTCTAACGTCTAGTCTGTGCTATGTAGACTCTGTCTAAAAGTACAAATTGAGAAAAAGAGTTGAAGGTGTAGCTCAGTGATAGAGCACTTGAATAGCACAGGTGAGGACCTGGGCTCTACATCTAGTACTACCAAAGAATGAATACTTTAGTTAACTAGGCAATTTTAAAACAAATTTCTATTATCATTCTCTATTATAATCCTGTCTTTTTATTCTTCTTGTCCTTCTTGGTCTTGTTCTCCCCCTCCTCCTCCTCCTCCTCCTCCTCCTCCTCCTCCTCCTCCTCCTCC
>CABHPP010000518.1:0-17584 GCA_902168425.1 Peromyscus attwateri | reverse complement strand
ATATATATATATATATATATATATATATATATATATATATATATATAGTGATTTATTTACTTATTTGTGTGGCAAACTTGTAATAGAAGTTAATCTTTTATATTTTTATATACAATTATTTGTTATTTATCTTACATCCTTGCTGCAGTTTCCTTTCCCTCCTCTCCTCACAATCATTCCCACCCCCAATCCACTCGGCCTCTGTTTCTATTTAGGCAAGAGCAGTCTCCCAGGAGTATCAACAAAACAAGTATACCTAGACTAGATGATGCCCAGGCACCTAGAGGAAAAACAACTACCACTGTTCTACAAAAGGAATGTTTCAGGAAAATGATTCGTAATGACATCCTGCTTTATTCATAGATCATTTCCTTGCTCAGTCATTATCAGAGAAGCTTCCTCCTGCTGTAGATGGGAACAAGTACAGAGACATACAGCCAGACGTTATACAGAGAGTGAGAACACTCGTAACGCTCAGTCCCAAAATGGATGTCTCCAGCAAACTCCTCACTTCAAGACTCAGGAAATTCTGTAGAAGATGAGGCAGAAAGAATATAAGAGCCAGAGGGGATATATATAGGACACCAAGAAAACAAGGCCTTCTAAACACAGCGGCACCGACACAAATGAACTGAAAGAGACTGGCGCGGCATGCACAGAACCTTCACGGGTCTGCTCCACATGAGGGTCCTAGAGCTGAAATAAGAAGTGAACACATGCCATAATCCCTAACCCAGAAGAAATCTCCAATTGATAACCACTTGGAAACGAAATTCCAGTTTTTCCAAGGGAGTCTCTACAGGAAACATATCACTTTTAAGGTTACGTTACATGTTCAGCAGAAGATCAACAGAAAACAAATTCAAAGGTCTCTGTGGAGCTTCCTTGCCTTGGTGTCCTATCAGGGCTAGTTTTATTTTTATTTTTACTCTAATTTTATTCATTTATTTGTCTATTTTTTAAGCCTATGGTTTTCATGTATATTTTATGGTTTCCAGTTTTGTGTCTTTATGAGATTCCTGAATGTGTAATTAAGTGTGTCTTTTGGTCTAGATCTGTTTCTTGTGTCCTTTTTTTGGGGGAGGGGGAGGGTATATTCTTTTCTTTTTGTTTATTTGTTTGTTTTCCTAACTCAGTGTTTTTTTTTTTTTTGTTTTTGTTTTTTTTTGGTTTTTTGGTTTTTCGAGACAGGGTTTCTCTGTGTAGCTTTGCGCCTTTCCTGGAACTCACTTGGTAGTCCAGGCTGGCCTCGAACTCACAGAGATCCGCCTGCCTCTGCCTCCCGAGTGCTGGGATTAAAGGTGTGCGCCACCACCGCCCGGCAGTTTGTTTGTTTTTGCTCTCCATTATCATATTATATTTTATTTTATTGTTATCCCTTAAATGAATGCTTGTTTTCTAAGGAAAAACAGAAAGGGGTCGATTCAGATGGGAGGTGGGGCGGAGAGACACTGGGAACAGAGAGAGCGGCAACCATTATCGGGATCTATTGTTTAAAAAACAAAATCTTCTTGATACAACAAAGACAAGAAAATGCAGGTCAACAACAAGAGAGTGTATCTCACCAGTCCACAGGTCTTATGCTACAGTACTTTAACAAAGTTTGTGAATTAAGGTAAAAGTGTAATTTGGGGGGGGGGGGGGTGGGAGTACACAGTGATTGACTTTGTACCTAGACTTGAGGCACTGCTAATGAATGGTTGGCTGCTGTTTTATTTTTCATGAAAATATGTAAAAATCAAACAGTAAAAAAAGACAAGGCAGAGAAATAATATTTCATATGCCACAGCACTCATATCTTTTCACATTCTTTTTAATTTGATACTAAATCAGACTTTTTCATGAATTTTCACCCAACCAGAACTCTGCTGCTCTATTCCCAGGGATCCACGAACAAACATTTGCTTACTGCAAGTAGTAAAACAAGGACATACCAAAGAGTAGACAGCACCAAAGTCCCACTTGGAGAAGGAATGAGTTTTTTTGAGAGTAACTCAAAGGGATGTAGGCAAGGGGTTACTAAGAGGTCTCAAAAGTCAGCTGTATCACGCCAGTGTGGGTAACAACTCACACAAGCGGGAAAGCTGAATCAAAGTGAACAGCCTACAGATATCTCAACAGGTGAGAAAGTGTGCATTCCAGATGGCAATGTCTGTCTGAGCATCTTCCAGGCAGCTCAGCTGCTCTTTGTTTCTTCAAGGCAGTTTTCTTGGTCTCCTCCTCTTTTGGGCTCCTTGACTGTTCTCTGACCCTTGCAAGCAGTCACACTTATCCTGCTTCTCTGAGAATCTTCTTTTCAACTGGTCTTGCCTTTAAGTGACTTTCAGAAGTCTTTACTATTTATGTTCCACTGGGGAAAGGTGGATCTGTTGAATCTGGTCAGTAAGTTTCAGAGATTTCCTGAAGCAATTTTCAGTTGCTTAGTTTCTGTCTTGAACTTCCCTGCAGGATACAGTATAGAATATGGCCTTAGAACATTCTGCTATTTTGTCACCTTATAAGCATCCTTTCATAAACTATCCTGTTGTTTCTGCTCCCCTTATATGTGTTGAGAAGAAGAACTTAAAAAGTCTCTTACAACAGAGAAAATCACTCTTTTTCATTTAGTTAGAGCTATCTACTATCTAAAATTTGTAAAATAATGGTTTAAATTTTTTCAAGTTTGCATTCATTTTATCCTTTCCAGCAGATATGTTTCAATTAGATTATTCTGTAGTACATACAAGTGAAAAATTCCTATAACCAGTGAATCACAAGTTTTGCAAAATCTGCGGACACAAAACAGCTACATTTTAAATTCATAGATACTTGTAAAGGGTTCAATTGAATCCAAAATATTATGAAAGGCTAATTACATTCTCATTTTGAGAAAAAAGGCTTTAAAAAATAGCAAGGACATTATAAATTGATATGCCATGTTGGATTGATGTCCTGGGAGGTCTTCCCTTTTCTGAGGAGAAAGAAGGAGTGCATCTGGGAGAGAGGGGAGATGGGTGGGGACTGGGAGGAGAGAAAAGAGGATGGAGGGGAAACTGCAGTCAGGATGTAATATAAATAAATGATAAATGATAAAAAAATATATAAATAAAAGAACTTAGAAAGGACAGGAAGGGAGAATGAGAAAAAAGAATGAACAGTCTCAGCTATTCAATTCAATTGCATTTAATGTTTAAATATACATGTAACATATACTAATATTGCGATATAAGAACTGTCACACATCCTGTATCAAACATGCCTCAGTCATATACCTTAGGTACATTTAAGCAATACTGCTTCCCCACAATGCAAGACCCCCCCACCTCTGGGAAACATCTGAGAGTGAATATTTTGTTTTGTCTACTAGAACTAAAGCTTCTTACTGACATTCCCACAGAATACCTTTCTGAAGTGTTAATAAACATCTTTCTGGAAGGACATCTCCAAGAATAGCTCTCTTGAACCTTCCTGCCTTTTTGCTGCCAGCTACCTTTTAACTGCCAGTTAACACTGTAATATTTATGAATAATTAAAGGCCACATAGTGCAATTTTCAGACATTTCTGTAAATTTCTGGGACATGTAAGTAAAATTTATTCAATGTGAAGTACAGATTATTTTACTTTAAACTATTAGCTAATAAAAAATTGGTATGAGACATATAGATCTGGAGTTTGTAGGTGGTAAAATCCTTAACAACCATACAGGAGTTCTAGGGTTTAGTATGCATAATCAAAAGGGAAAAAAAAATTGACAAAGTCTTGACTTTCTAAATGTACTTTTCACTACTTATTCAGGAACCTTAGAATTTTTTCTGTATAATAGATTATGAAATTACTTTTTAAAAGTAATGGTGATCAAATTTTTCCTATCGTAATTTTTTTTTTAACTCCAGTCATTGTTACCTTTTCTGCTACTGCCCATAGACTCTGAGATCAGAAAAGAGGCACCATTGTCTGCATGGGCAGATGGCTACATTCAATTCTGATGTTAAAATTGAATATGTGAGACTGATTGATGCCTTACAATTAGATGAAAGTTTGACAACTCTGGAGTTTCAAATTCTAATAGTCTGTTGCTAGTGTTTGAAGAGGGCCTTCTTATAGTGGTATTTTATTTGTACTGAAATGTGATTTTATTTGTATGTTAATAAATAAAGTTGCCTAGGGGTCAGAGCTAATAGCAAGCAGAGCAGAGCTGGGCATTCGTGACGCATGCCTTTAATGCCAGCACTTGGTAGACAGAACTACGTAGCTCTCTGTGTGTTCAAGGATACAGCCAGCATTGGAGACACACACCTTTAATCTCAATACCAACCATAGAAGACCTGGAGGTCTGTATAGACAAGCTTTGACGAGGCAGTCATGTGGTTGGGTTTACAACCAATGAGAAGGCAGAACAGGAAGTCTTTATGAAGACAAACACACAGGAAGTAGGGCTCTTTCAGAGAGGTCTCTGGAGGAGAGGTAGGACAGCAGCGGCAGGAAGGGTAAGGTTTTTAATCTCAGCTCTTAGCTATCGCTCTGACCTCTTGGTTTTCTTCTCTAAATTGGCTCTATGTTTCTTATTTAATAAGACTGTCGGTTACATCTACACCTTCTGGCTGGATCTACATGTGAAGTGTGCCATGTGGAAAGGCAAAGTAAGGATATAAGGTCAAGTGGGGGGTGATGGCGCATGCCTTTAATCTCAGCATTCAGGAGGCAGAGACAAGCAGATCTCTGTGATTTTGAGGTCAGCCTGGTCTACAAAGCGAGTTACAGGAAAGGCACAAAGCTACACAGAAAAAAATCTGTGTAGCTGGAGTTTTCTCCAGTCCTGCCTGGTCCACAGTCAGGACAAATCTCTCTCACCCGCCAGTCCCACAGCCACTTTGACCCAACTGAGTAAACACATAGAGACTTTATTGTTTAAACTGTTTGGCCTAATGGCTCAGGCTTCTAGCTATCCACTTTTTACATGTTAAATTAACCCATTTCTATAAATCTATACCTTGTCACATGGCTCGTGGCTTACCAGCATCTTCACATGTTGCTTGTCATGGTGGCGGCTGGTAGTGTCTCCTCCCATCTTCCTGTTCTCTCAATTCTCCTCTCTGTTAGTCCCGCCTATACTTTCTGTCTAGCCACTGGCCAATCAGTGTTTTATTTATTGACCAATCAGAGCATTTGACATACAGACCATCCCACAGCAACCCTGTCTCGAAAAACCAAAAAAAAAAAAAAAAAAAGAAAAAAAAAAAGGATATAAGGTCAAGTTTCCCGTCCTTCACTTATGAAGAGACTTCTGACATATAAGGAGCCCATGCTCATGATATCTATCTGAACTCATACCAAGAGGTCCCAACTCCAAATACCCTTATCACATGAATTTCATAATTTAGTTTCTTTGAAAAAAATTAGGGGGATGCTTTTAAAATAGTAGCAAATATTCTAGAATTTCTTTTTAATTATTTTGGAATGGAGTATAAATTAAGATGTGTTAAAATAAATAATTTCAATCATATTAATATTGAACATTCATTTTCAAAAGATGATGGAACATTGTCAATTTTCTCCTATTTTCCTAAATGTTTGTGTGCCTCAAAGGACTGATATTTTTCTGTTCTTCACTTTGAGGTTTCAACTTCAAAGACTCAGAAATCCTAATCATTGTCCTGAAGTATAGAAGAAAAATTCTAATTCAAAGTACCGAGGAGTAAGTTTTATATCACAGAAGTTTAGGAATTTATTCTGATCTAATAGGTGGAAGCACTGTAAGCACTACTATCTGAATGATATCCCCAGAAACATCTGTGGATTGAAGTTCTGATTGCTTGATAATTATAAATTATTACATAAATGGAATTAGACCAACAATTGATTAAAACCAAAAAAGAGAAACTATACTGGATTTAATAGAAATAAAAGTAATTATCAAGGATTTTTCCAATTCTCTTCTTGTTTCTAAGAAGGTTGGAGTCTGCTTTTGAAAAGCATATTAAAATCTACCATACTCATTTTGTGAATTGTTTTCTAAGTTGTAATTTGCACTAATAAATATTAATAACAATATTCTCTTCCATTTCTTCATTGTACTTTATTATTGGATGTCCCAAATAATCTTTCTCTCTTCATTTTTTCAAATATTTTTAATTCACTTACTCATCTATCTGAGTAATAGAAGTTACAGACCACAAAATAACACAAAATTTAAAAGTACAAGCTTGATGAGAATGATGTGTCAATTATCACACACAGGGGATGAAGAGATGGCTTTAAGAGCCCTGGCTGCTCCCCTAGAAGACCCTTTCATGTGATAGAAACACATACCTGTGGCAGTATATACATATCTGCAGGCAAAACACTCATAAATATTAAAACTTCATTCTCTAAAAATATATCATGTACGGGATGAAAATACCTTCACTTGAATAATTGATATGGGTTTCCCTTTGTGCCTAGCTTTGTTCCATATTCCTCATGATGGATTACTATTCTAAAAGTTATCAAGTACTTCAATATATTTTCAAAGCTATCTGTAATAGTCATTAATTTGGGGGTGGAGATGTAGATCAGTGATAACAACATTTGCCGGTCTTCCCTAGGACCACCAGGTTCAATTCCCAGCATCCATGTTGTAGCTTATGACAGTTTATTACTCCAGGTCCAGGGGATTTGATCCTCTACTCAGGCCAATGAGAAGAACTGAAATCAAAGACACACAAGTAAACATAGAGGCAAAAGACCCTCATACACATAAAGTCAATAATTTTGAAATAAAGTAATTTAATTTTTCTTTGGTTTTTCATGACAGGATTTCTCTGTTTAACAGTCCTGGCTGTTCTGGAACTCACTTTGTAGACCACTCTGGCCTTGAACTCACAGAGATCTAACTGCCTCTGCCCTGTAAGTGCTAGGACTAAAGGTGTATGCAACCATCTAACAGCAAATTTATTAAAATAAATTGTTAATGTTATTAAAAATAGAGCACATAAAGAAGTATTTTAACATGAGGGAACTGGGTGGTCGAGCTGGGGGAGGCACGGAGTGGGACAGCAATGAAAGAGATACCTTGATAGAGGGAGACATTATGGGGTAAGAGAAACCTGGTGCTAGGGAAATCCTAGGAATCCATGAGTTCGACACCAGACTAGACTACTAGCAATAGTTGTAACTCTTTTATTACCAGTTTTGACATGATAGCATTCACTTGGATTTTATGTTCCCGTGCCATAGCTCCAGTATTGTTTGGTCTTGTTCTGTTAGTTCTGAGAACATTTCACTCATAAAAGCAGGAAGAAACAACATACAAGGTCTAAATTAACCTCTATTTTTACCTCAGTTGTATAATGATCATTTTACTAAGTATCCCTGTATCATATTATTGAAAGTGGTATTATACATGCTGGGCATATTCATTTCTGCTAGGCATTTTTGTTTCTAGACTCTATTAGCTTTTCAAAAAAGAAATATATATATATATATATATATATATATATATATATATCCATATCAATAAATATTTATGTATGCAATTATTTGCATAAACTATAAGAATTAATTCATACTAATCAAACATATCAATATCATACCAAGAATTCATACCAATCAGTATTATATGTTAATCTGTAATCCTGTGTTCTATAGATAAATTTTTTTTTGATTTTTCGAAACAGGGTTTATCTGCGTAGTTTTGATTCCTGTCCTGGATCTTGCTCTGTAGACTAGGCTGGCCTCCAACTCACAGAGATCCTCCTGGCTCTGCCTCCCAAGTGCTGGGATTAAAGGCATGTGCTACCGCCGCCCTGCTTGGATCAATGTTTATTTAACCCATTATTTACGTGTTAACACTAATATTAGTGAGAAACAAAGTTCTCTCCATCTTTTTAAAATTTAAAGAATTTTAAAAATATACTCTACATGTATACTGGCTTTAGAGGTAGCTCCCACAAGAAGATACTGCATTACTGTAGCATGTGATATAATATTCTTTACAGTTTTAGTCTTACAGATCTACTCTTTTCCATAGTTACTTAGGTCATCAACTTTTTCCAAATTCCATTCAGTCAGACTATAATATATATTTTTTTCCTAGTGAAAAACTCGTGCCACATTCTGCATTGCAGCTTATTTGGCTCCTCACCAATCTTAGGGATTGACTTTCTTTTAAAAATGAATTGTTTCTGTGCTTTTGTTGAGTCAGAGTCTTACTATGATGTACTCAAACTTGGTATGAGTCCAACATGATCTTCCTGCTTCTGCTGAGTGTTGGAATTACAAGGGTGGAACTCCATGCATGGCTAAACACTTATTTGGAATAAAAATTTACTATTTGTGCATTGAAATCTTGTGACTTTCACTAATCTCTTGTGTGCCATGTGTCTGCTGATCCTATCACATACAAAAAGATTTCAATATCCTGAATAGTTTCCTGTTCTTAATCTGTCACCTCCCCCTCTTATCAATAGACCTGCATTTTCTTTATAATTTTGACATTTTCAAAACTAAGAACAAGGTTGTATGTTTTACCAGTACTTTACATATATAAGTAAATTCCAAAATTAATCATTCTAGTTCTTAATACTCAATTTCAGTAATATAATTAATGGATTTAACTTGAGATATAAAATATCTTCTAAAAGTGAAACAATTGAATATTATTCAGAGGACCATTCCAAATAAAATCATCTGACTAAGAATAAGTCATCATGAATGCAAAGAGCCAGGAAATGACATATATTTTTGGTGCCCAACTATAAAACTGGGATAATATCAAAGTTGAGACTATATTGCATTTGATGTTGGGAACCTGGAATAATTGGCCTATGTACAATAGTTAAAATACTTGAAGTAAGTACAAACTTAACATGGAAATTAAGTTGTATGAATAAAATAAAAAAACAAAATAAAAAACAGAAAGAACTATGGTGATATTTTATTTGTGCTGAAGTGTGGTAATATTTTATTTGTATGTCAAAAAAGTTGGCCTGGAGATCAGAAGAAATAGCAACCTATTAACACAAAAGTCAGGCAGTGGTAGCACACCACTTAATTTGATCACTTGGCAGGCAGGTTCTCTGTGTGTTCAAGTTCACACTAGGGAACAGAGCCAGCATGGTGACACATGCCTTCAATCCCAGTACCAACCATAGAGACCTGGAGGTCTGTAGAGACAGACAGAAAGTGACAGAGCTGTGTAGAAAGAGGAAGCGAGGGAGCTAGGCTAAGATAGCCAATGAGAGGTCAGAACAGCAAAGCAATAAAGGTATGGCTAGACAGGAAGTAGCTCTCTTTGGAAGTTAGGGCATGGTGAATTAAGGTTAGCTGGTGGCTCTCACTATTTCCCTAATCTCTAAGGCTTTCACCCCTATATTTGGCTCAGTGTTTTTATTTAATAAGATCGCTTAGAAATTCCACTACAAAGAACCACTTAAACTTTCTCATACTTGTGTGAAAGTCAGCAAGCCTGAACCTAGAGACACTGGATAAGATGGCTCAGTCTTTCCTCCTTGCTAGGGTTAGTTTCATTACTGAAACAGAATCATTGTGGTATTTAGAAGCAGTGAAAATTGGAACAAATTAACAGAATTCTGCAATTGTTTCCAAAGTGGGATGCTAGGTCTATTGCACCCATTCTTTCCTGCTGTAGTTGCCTTTTAGAGAAAGACTAGGCATACTTAAACATATTGGAATATTCATGTTGAGTGTATCATAACAAAGCTTGGAAAAATATCATAAAGAGAAAAAATTTGGATCATGAATACAAAATAATCATCAGTATCAAAAATGTAATATAAATTTCATTAGGTAAAATATGGTTTGGAAAGAAAATTTTTATCTTTCTGAATTTAAATGTTAGTTATGATAGAAATGTGGACAAACAATGTTAACAATTATATATTATATGCTAAAATACAAAGATGTCACTCAGCCCAGATAGAAAAATTTTCAATAAGGCTGGATAACATTTAATAGGAATTTTATGTTCTGTCTAGAGGAGGGCATCCATATTTCACATATGCATTGTGCATTAAATATTCCAGCAAGTACAAGATGCATCTCAAACATGATTTATACTGAGGTTAGTGGAGAATTATCACAAGTAAATATAAGTTTTTTCAACATTATGATAAGAACTCATGAGAGATCACATACAACAGTGTAGAGAGGACAAAGAGAAGTTAATATTAATTCATATTTATTCCTAGGTAAAAAGATACGGTGAAACTGCAAATCATTTGAAGCACAATAAAATATAAAAACTTAAAATTTCAGTATTTTCTTTTATGTTCCTTTTCTGTTATCTGACACTGAAGAAGTATAGATATTTATATGTTTTATAGATATATATATATATATATATATATATATATATATATATATATATATTTGGTTTTTGAGACAAGGTTTCTCTGTGTAGTTTTGGTACCAGTCCTGGATCTCTCTCTGTAGACTGTTGTGATATTTTATTTGTGCTGAAATATGATATTTTATTTGTATGTTAATAAATAAAGTTTGCCTGGAGATGAGAAATCATAGTCAGCCATAAACAGAAGTCAGGCAGTGGTAGCACACGCCCGTAATCTGATCACAGGCAGGCAGAGTCTGTGTCTGTTCAAGGACACAGCCAAGCCTGGTGACACACGCCTTTAATCCCAGTACCAATCATAGAGACCTGGAGGTCTGTATAGACAGGCAGTGATGAGGAAGTCATGTGGCTGGGCTTAGAGCCAATGAGAAGGCAGAATAGGAAGGCAATAAAAGCACAGGTTAGACAGGAAGAAGCTCTTTTGGGAAGCTACAGCGAGGTGGCAAGCTAAGGTTAGTCAGCAGCCCTTCGCTATTTCTCTGATCTCTTCAGCTATTATCCCTGTATTTGGCTCTGTGTTTCTTATTTAATAAGACTGTTTAGAAATTCTTCTACAGTACACCAGGCTGGCCTCGAACTCACAGAGATCTGCATGGCTCTGCCTCCCGCGTGCTGGGATTAAAGGCGTGCGCCACCACCGCCTGGCCCTGTTATTGTTTTCATTGTTGTCCTTCTTAAAGTATATAGGAAAAGTCATAATAAAATAAAATGTTCTCAATTAATATGAAAAACCCTAGTCAAAACCAAAGCAAAACAAACAAAAAGCAAACAATCAAAAAAAAAAAACACAACCAAAAATAAGCAGTTTGAGGGATCTTTAAGGAGCTAAGTCACATCATCATGCTTTAGTAATTTAACAGTATTGGATATCAGCACTGTAATATTGATAAGTCGCAAAGCTACCCTGACTTTGGCAAGTGCATTCACAAACTGCCCACCCCAAAACTGCACATCAAGTCTGGCTTTACACAGAATTTTAAGATTTTATCATTCCTCACTTCTTTAAGTGTACCTAAAGCAGTATGATAATTTGTAGTTTAAATGTGTGAGTAACCTTGACAGTATAAAATATCTCTGTGCTCCTGTGTCAAGTAGTTATCCCAGTGTTTCTCAGGTTTAAACATTTTGACAAGAAATAGTGGTTGGAAAACCTGCACAGAAGAGGTGTAATTTATTATACTCTTGCAAGACCTTAATGATGTGCTAGCAAGAAAAAACACTTCTATTCATGGCAGATGAAGATGCTAGCCTAAGATTACCAGTGAAAAGAAAACATGATGAAATGGTCTATTTCAAAGCAGCATACCCCAAATTAAAAAAAACCCTTTCAATGATACACAAAGTTAGAAGTCTAGTGGTGCCATCTGATGTTTATTTTTCTTTGCAGTTGTGAGATTCAGTTGCTGAAAAAGAATTGAGAAGATTTGGATATGTGAGCTTTGTTGACTTATCAGAGAACTACAGCTTATCATGTAAATGTAATGCATTCAAATTCACAGAGATAAGAGACAGGAGCTTCTACAATCTTGCTGAAAGAAACACTTGCTAGGTGAGATGAGATGCAAGTGCCCTGAAACTTGATTCTACTTATTGATTCACAGTGGATATAAAGAATACAAATAAACTTATCTTGGGAATGAAGCAAATAGAAAGTAAAGATTTTTTTTTTTTCAATCATGAAGAAAAGTCTCTTCAGATACGAGGAAGATGATCCTTGTGTGGTTGGGATAAGGCAGAAAATCATCAGGATGTAAATTCATTCAATTTTAGGACTCTCTCTGTCCCAGATTATTTAAATGAATTAGTTATGAAAATTGACACTCCGTCATTGGTTCTTCTTTGAACTTTGCCTTGCCTGGTATTCTATGCTTTTCTTTTTTTGTTTGTTTGTTTGGTTTTTGTTGTTGTTGTTGTTGCTGTTGCTGTTGTTGTTGTTTTTGAGACAGGGTTTCTCTGTGTAGTTTTGGTTCCTGTCCTGGATCTTGCGCTGTAGACTAGGCTGGCCTCGAACTCACAAAGATTCGCCTGGCTCTGCTTCCTTAGTGCAGATTAGGGATTAAAGGCATGTGCCACCACTGCCCGGCTCTATGCTTTTCTTATGTTGGTCATGCCCCACATTCCTACTTCAATAGCCATTTTTTTCCTTTAAATATTATCAACCTGAACTGTTTGTTGAACTTTGGGAGTTCCATACTTCTCTGAATACATCCCCGTGATATGTATATATGTATGTATGTATGTATGTATGTATATGTATATGTATCACTATTTTAGTTTTGTTTATTATTACAAATTTTTTTCATTATAACCTCATGTGTTCAATTTCCTCTAATGTTTTCTTTCTTCTCTAATGCCATCAATACCCGGGGGAGCTTTTTTTTTTTTTTTTTTCAAAAATCTTCATGTTTGATTATCTGGTCTGACCTTCTATTCCCTTTGTCTGAAGCTGGGAAGAGTCATAGTAAGTAATATTTCACATCTGTGATTCTTTATCTGCTTATAACCCTTCCAAATGGTTAGCCATCTTTTTTATTTTAAATCTGAGCTTAGACCTCAAAATTTATTTTAAATCTTTTATTGAGAAAGACAGTATGTCATGAATCAAATAAATCATCTATCCTTCAGCTGTGAGTTACTTTACATGTTAATTCACAGTTTGACTCATAGTATGCAGAAAGATCATCTCTCCTCCGTAAGGACATTTCTCTAGAAGTATCTCTCCATATATCATTCAGTCTGCTTGGAATTATCTCTTGAAATTTCAGAGACTTCTTAAGCTTACCATTTCTGCCAAAAATGGTTTTCTGTACCACCAATGAATGTAGCCAGAAGGTTTCTCCATTTCTGCCCAGCCCCAGATCCGTACCCACTTGGACCCAAGTAAACACCCAGAGACTTATATTATTTACAAACTGTATGGCCTATTGCAGGCTTCTTGCTAGCTAGCTCTTATAACTTAACCCATTTTTTTATCTGTAAGTTGCCATGTGGCCATGGCAACTTCCACATCTTGCTTCTCTAGGCTATGGCTGGTGCTCTAGACTCTGCCTTTCTCTTTCCTGTCTCTCTCCTTGGATTTCCCACCTGCCTCTAAGCTGCCTTGCTATAGGCCAAAGGAGATTATTTATTAACCAATGGGAACAACATATATTCACAGCATACAGAAAGCCATCTCCCAACAACTGAAGACTTCTTCCACCTCTACATTTTGTATCTTTCTTAAGATTCTATTTGTTCAAAATTTCATTGCTATGCATATTTTATTTCTCTATGTTTAAATCAGAAAGCATTGGGTGCATCACTCTTGAATTTCCTCTATTAAATATAACTATATTTATTTTGCAAGAAGTCCTGTTGATTCTGAGTTCAAAAGATACCTAAAGAAAAAGCATTCTATTAAAAAGCTAATTTCATGTTTTTGAATATCTGATTTAAGCTACATAAGATAATGAGTTGACTTTTGGATAAAGAGAGATATTTTAGAAACAGGATCTTTATATCAGCACTTGCTCCAAAGTTATACAGAAAAAAAATGTACATTTATATAAATCCATGTAGATACTGAAGAAAGGAAAATAAAGAAATAACACATAGGTAAATATCTAACCTTTGTTTTGTTTGGGTGAATATATATGGCAATTTTTATAGTACTTTCAGTTCTCTGAATGCTGAAAATTATTTCTGAATTGAAATTTGAAAATTAAGTTTGGATATTAAACTAAGTTAGAGTTATTATATCGGACATTAAATGAAGTTAAAGTTATTATATCCTGCATTTACTCTCCAGAGCTTCAAACAATTAAATAAATGACTAAACAAAATAAAATGTATTATCTTAAAGAAATGTGTGTGTGCATGCCCATGCATTTACCTGTGTGAAAATCCACATTTTTTTTTAAAATCTCAGTCTACCAGTATCTTCCCCTTTGACGCAGTCACCATCATTCTTACCTCACTTATCTCAGCCTGCTTTTCACACTGGCTTCCTTAGATTCATGCTTCTTTCATAACTCTGACAAGTAATTATCACAGTGGCCATGTACTCACAATTATAATTTAGAACATATCAATACTCTGACATCAACTGAGTGTTTCACCCTTTGATTGGGGTAAAATTAAGTCTTAGAATGGCTTAACAAATCCTGCATATTCTAAGCCTTCATTTTCTCTTTCACTTCATCTTTTCCTATTTCCTGTCCCTCTCAGTCAATTACAAGTTTAGTGGCAGGGCATATCAAAACTGGTCATTTGGAAGGCAATGGTCATATGTTACCTAAAATCATCTTCCATATGTTGATCTAGTGTTGTCATACTGTGGTGAAAACTTCCTAACAAGTTAGATACGTTGATGTCCATCGTAGTTTATACCGATTGTCAATTGACAGGATCTAGAATCACTGAGGAGACACTCTTCCTTCATATCTGGGTGGGAGTTTCTACATAGGTTAACTGAAATAGGAAGATTCACTGTAAATATGAATGACACTGTCCCAAGGGTTAGAGTCATGGACAAAACAAAGTGAAGAAAGCTAGCTGAGACACCAGGTTTTATTTTTATCTTATTCCTGAATGCAAATAGCATAGAACAACTTTCTTCATAATCTTGCCACCATGCCTTCTCTACCACAATCTACTGTAGATGCAATTCTAAACGGTCTTATTAAACAAGAAACACAGCCAAATACAGAGTTAAAGCCAAGAGATCAGAGCAAGAGCCACTATTACTATATCTGACCACCTCACCGCCTTCTCTTCCCCCAACAAGAGAGATCTTCTTCCTGTGTCCTGTCTTATTGCCTTTCTGTTCTGCCTACTCATTGGCTCTAAACCCAACCACGTGATTTCCTTGCCACTGCCTGTCTATACAGATCTCCAGGTCTCTATGGTTGGTACTGGGATTAAAAGTTCAGATCACCTTGCTTTGGATGTGTCCTTGACCACAGAGACTCTGCCTGCCATGTGATCTGATTAAGGACGCTTGCTACCACCGCCTGACTCCCCGCTTATGGCTCACTGTGACTTCTGATCTCCAGGCAACTTTATTGACATACAAATAAAATCACATTTCAGCACAAATAAAATATCACCATAATCTACTCTACCTCCTCTAAATGTAACAGACAAACAAACAAACAAAGGTCCAAAAACAAAAATGAAACCTTTCTCTCATAAGATGCTTCTAACCATGTACTTTGTCACAACAAGAAACTATTACAATACACACCTTTGGTGCCATGAAATTATTCAATATTTAAATATTTAAAGGATAGCATTTTACTATTTGTGTGTATTGTTTTATCAAATAGAATTGTCCTTGAAAGATATTTATTATAGGGATCTAGAGCAATTACAGGGTCAAAAATAGTTGTTCAGTTTACATCCTATACTTTTACACCTCAGGTTTCTTTGTTTATCACAAAACTCTTTAGGGGGCTGGGGAGAATTTTCCAGTCAGAGGAGTTGTTCCTCTGGAAGCACAGAGTTCCGAGCAATAACATAAAGGTCTGGCATGCTGGCATACTTCTGGATTTTTAGCAATGGGGACTAGAGACAGAGGCATACCTGAAGCTCACTGTCAAGTCAATCTAGCAAGCCAGACAGCTCTGGGTTCATCACAAGACTCTCTTTCAAAAGAAAATAAGTAAATTATATTTAAACATTAAAAATAAACCTTCTTAGATTAATGAGCATATTAGAAGCTGTTTTTGTGCTTTCAGTGTTTAGATATTTAAAACTATATTCTGAATCGTCTCTTTACTATAGTCTTAAGGCAAGCAGTACTATACTCTGAGTCATAGCTTTACTATAGTTTTAGGGCAAGTAGTGGCCTTTCTTCTTTACCTCAAATAATCCTTATGATGCCAGAAGAAGTTGAAATGTTATATCTTCAACCCTAAATAATTAATTGGTATGAGTGAACAGCCTTGATTTCAAACTAATATTCTTGGCAACTTTCAATAAAAATTCCTGGGCTCATTAATGCACAGAATTTTATTTTATTTGTTTGATACAGCAAAATTAATAGTTTTCTTTCCTGCCCCTGATTCCTTTCAGATCTTTCCCATCGAAAGACCTACTGAACTAACATCATTTTTTTCCTATTATTAAATTTAAGGGGATTAACAGACCTTGAGATATAGGCCACTGACTGACTGCTTGGATAACATGGAATTTTTTTATAAATTCCACAGAACTAGATAGAACTTAGTTTGGTTGCACACTTCTGCAGTAGGAGGAATTTAAACTAAAGGTCACTTTCTGGTTATGAACCAAGAAAACCTGGGAAACATGACCCAGGGCTTCCAAAAAAGAAAAGAAAAGAAACAGTGATGAACAGAAATATATATAAATTAGTTATTTCATTTGCCTAAAATAGCATTTTTTGAGTGCACTCATGTGAGGCTTATGACCAAAACAGAGATAAAATAATTGAAAAATATTTGCAATGTAATGAAAGCAAAATGCTGAAATCATAAATAAAAACAATTATTTGAAAATATTTTCTTTTAAAGCAAAGTAAGGGGATAAAGAAAACTTTAAATAAATGATGTGGTTTCCTGTCCTATCAAATAAGAAGGAGGGATTCCAGCAGGCTTAAATCACATGATAGCAAGTACATAAGGAGTTGGATTAGTGATGCTGGTGTAATGATTGAAAGTGTTAATTGGCAAATATGCACAACAATGTCCCATGTGTGTAGAGAGGGGTTGGAAGTAAACAGGACGGAATCTGCCTATTTAAGGGTGATGAAGGGGTCAAAAAAAACCTGAAGGAAATGATTGGGTAACTGGCAATAGGAAGCTGAGGCTGTCCCTTTCAATCAGCTGAGAATGTAAAGTAATTAATGTAGTATTTCCTGGAAGGCAGGTGATGGTGATTAAAAAGCTTCAAGCAGACTGCTTCAGAATAATGCTTCAGAATTGTGAAAATGGCTATGTCTCCTTTTATTTCAGTCTGAACTATCTTGGTTCTCAATAAAACTTAGGAATCCTATTCACAGTTACTCCTATCCCCAACTCTGAGCTTAACTTTCTGTTACTTTTGCTTCTCACCTATTCCAAAACTACCAATTAAGGATCTTTGGTCTGGATGACAGGATTTTAATTCCCAGAACCTTCATAAAAACATTCACATGCTGGGGATGCAAAGACAAGTTTCCTAGTCTCACTGACCAGTCAACGGTTTACTCAGAAGGCTTCAGGACAATGAGTGCTCCTCTCTTAAAGGTGGTAAAGGTGATAAAGAGACAACTTCTT
>CABHPP010000517.1:26529-43640 GCA_902168425.1 Peromyscus attwateri | reverse complement strand
TCTACGTCTCTTCCTGCTCCACATCACTGTCATAGACTCAATACCTCTGCTTCCGGCATAAGCAAGGGCCTTGCTTCCTTCTAGGCAACTGGGCTCAGAAACATGAAATTCTAAGTCCACTGAACATTCAAAGAGGGAGCAGAGCCCACCAGTAGAGTTCTTTACCCATCTCTTCCACCAGATAATATTGGAGAACCCAGTCCAACTGTTGCTTACTACATGGCTACGGATGCCTCCCAGGGTGGCCCTATCCCCCAGTCCTGGCTTGTGGATCACTACCCCCTGCTTCATGTCACTGTACACACTGTTCTTCTGCCTACAGAGTGCCGTTGGCTTCAATGAAATGGAGGCCCCAACCACAGCGTATAAGAAAACCACACCCATAGAAGCCGGTTAGTCTTCATGGTTCCCTTCTCTGTGCCCTTCAGCCTCCTTTCTCTTCTGACTCTATCTCCTCCCAGACTTCCCCCTGTATGCTTTTAACCACCAAGATTAGCCAAGGAAGATGAGACCCTTGCTCTCAAAGTTCCAGAGTCTTGTCCTTAGAAAATCCAGACCAACTAGACAGCAAGAAGAGTGGAATTAGGAAGGACCTAGGGGCAGAGAGAGACACAGACAAGAGTGAGGAGTTACCTGGGACAGACAGGTAGAGTAGACCTTTGGGATGGAGAATAGGATGGTGGTGGGTGGAGACACAGAGATTTAAGGAATGTGGACAGAGAAAGATGCTGGTTCAAGGACACATAATTTTGGAATGACAAATGGTCCTTTGGTCCATTTGGTCCATGGAATCTGGGCTTCGGTACCATCAGATCCCTAGGTCTTCTTGCTCTCTCACTACTTCCGTACCATCCCATCCCCTCCGTGAGTCACCCCCTCATCTTCTCTCCTCCTGCATGTTTAGCAGATTTCTTTCCTTCCTATCTCAAGTTCTATCCCCTCTCTCTCCACTCACAATCCGAGACACCCTTCATTTTTCTTGTCCATGTCGGCAGCTTCCAGCGGTGCCCGTGGGCTGAAGGCAAAATTTGAGTCCATGGCTGAGGAGAAGAGGAAGCAAGAGGAAGAGGAGAAGACACAGCAGATGGCCAGGCAGCAACAGGAGCGAAAAGCTGTGGTAAAGATGAGCCGTGAAGCTCAGCAGCCATCGGAGCCTGCGGAAGAACCAGCAGTGCCAGCCCCGTTGCCCAAGAAGATCTCCTCAGAGGTGAGTGCCTGGTACTGGGCGGTCCAGGATCTCTCGCCTAGACAGGAGTCTCAGGTGCCCAAGTGGTAGGCATAAAAATAAATAAACACATAAGAATGTAAATAAATAAATAAGTAAATAAAAAGAAGGCAGATGTCTCCTTGTTGAGCAGAGTCTGGTGTACTTGGCTTTGAGAAGATTCAGTATGTATAATTGGACCCAGAAAGCAGGTCAAGGAAAAAAAAAAAAAAACCAACAAAGCCACCAAGTAGAGACTCTATAATAGAGTCTAACAGATGGCAGGTCACCAGCTGCAACCAGTAGCCTTCGCTGTCCCAAGTGGTCACCAGCTGCAACCGGTAGCCTTCGCTGTACCAACTAAAGACGAAGGAGGAGCCATCACCTCCAGTGTGGAACCCATCTTGAGGGATGAGTTGTACTGGACTAGCAGACAACACATCTGGGAGGGTTCTTGGTACGTATAAGAGAGAACATGGCGGGTGGGTGTTCTTCAGGTTTGGCCTCCAGCCAAGAGTCACCCACCACCGGAACCGGAGCCTGTGAGAAGCGGAAGGGAACACCCTGTGCCTTCTCTGCCCAGGATGCAGACTCCACCGCAGAATCCCCTGGAGGTAAGCAGTGCCCTAGAGAGTCTCAGTTCCCACCCCATCTTCTCATGTTTGGGGCTGTAGAGGGGCGGCCAGCCATAGGGCTTTGCTTGCTCTGGTTTAAGCACTGAAAGTCTTGTATTCTGGAAACTCCCCAGTCCTGAGCAAACTTGGACAGCTGGTTCTCTTAGCTGTGGTATCCTGACAGTGTGCTTTTGCTTTGATGTTCCTCTGGTTTTCCAAAGACTCTGCCCTGCTTTCCACACCCCTCACCTCACACCTTGAGTCCCCTCCTGTCACTTCTGGGTAGGTGCTTTGAGAAGGCAAGTGTTTTAGGAGACTGAGGAATGAAGAACAGACCATCTCCGAGGAAAGGCTTCTAAATGGCAGGGAAGAGGTTGGGTGGTGAGGGTGTGAGCAACCCCATTAAGCCATCATTGAATCCTCCTGGTCCACACATCTCTCCTCAGGACAGCGAGGAGCCCCCAGCTCTGCCCCCTAGGACCCCAGAAGGCCTCCAGCTGGTGGAAGAGCCAGTGTATGAAGCAGCGCCTGAGCAGGAGCCTGAGAACGACTATGAGGATGTTGGGGGGCTAGATCAGCAGGAGGAGGATGCAGAGGGAGACTATGAGGATGTCCTGGAGCCTGAGAATACCCCTTCTCTGTCCTGCCAGGCTGGTGAGTGGGGCAAATGGGCAGAGCAAAGCAGCTCCCAAATGTGGTCAGTGTCTGGGCATCAGGGATGGAAGAGGAATCTCCCCTCTCCTCCCAACAGGATCATGTCTGTTGCCTTCTCCATATCGATGTTTCTGTTTCTCATTATTCAGGATCATCAGCCGGGGCTGGTGGGACAGGGACCTCTGCTGTAGCCCTGTATGATTACCAAGGAGGTAAGTTTGAAGCCATCTGAAGGGCCTCATACACCTGTGGCCCCTGATACATAGGAAAAGGGGGTGGGTTCTGAAGGGTCGAGAAAGGGCCCAAAAGACTGAGCCTGCTTCCTTCCCTAAGGCTTAGAGTTGGCACAGGCAGGGACAGAGGGATTCCTGACTAACCATCCTAATGTCTCACCTTCCTCCCCAGAGGGAAGCGATGAACTTTCCTTTGATCCGGATGACATCATCACTGACATTGAGATGGTGGATGAAGGCTGGTGGCGGGGCCGTTGCCATGGCCACTTTGGACTCTTTCCTGCAAACTACGTCAAGCTCCTCTAGTGACCAGCCCCATTGTCTTTTGCTACTCTGATTCCTCATGTTCAAAGTGGCTCAGCCTCCCTCCACCCACTCCACAGTATTGCTGCAAGGACCTAATAGAACGTCATGGGCGCCTGAGGTTCAGACAGACCTCCCTCTCCTGCTTCATTAAGAGCTTTAGGCAGAGCCAGCATGAGTCAGGGGGCCTTCCCTCTGTGTCCACTCTTCCCTGGAGTAGCTCATGGAATCATCTTGTGGTCCTGCCTTCTTCACCAACACCCCACATTGCTCTCCTCCCTCTTGAGTGCTGGTGTTCCCGTGTGCTGGCCTAGAGGGAAGCCTAGGCTTCCTTATTTACCTGGTTGTGCTTTTTGCTCGTTTTTCTTCCCTTAAGAGACACATTGGAACTGTCCTTCTGCTTAGTCCTAAAACTGAAAATAAAGCGAGACTGTGGCTTAGCTTTGTACTGGGGTTAAGTGGTGCTTTTAGTGTGTGCCTCTCTGGCCCTGACTTTCCCTCCCTCTGCCAGAAGCTCCCAGAAGACTCCCTCTAGCCTGGTGGTTAGGATGCGGTGCTCTTAGCACTGCCCAAACCCTGTGCTTAGGGGTCAGGAGCTAGGCCTTTTTATTTGGTCATACCTTAGTTCCTGTCCAAGACAGACAAGCCTGGTGTCTCAGTTAAGGTTTCTACTGCTGCAATAAAATCCATGACCAAAAGCAACTTGGGGAGGAAAGGGTTTACTTCAGTCTACAATTCTTAAGTTACAGTCCATCACTGAGGGAAGTCAGGACAAAAACTCAGAGCAAGAACCTAGAGGAGAAGCCAGCGAGGGACGCTGCCTGCTTTCTTATACACCCAGA
The DNA here is from genome assembly GCA_902168425.1 of Peromyscus attwateri. NCBI lineage: Eukaryota > Metazoa > Chordata > Mammalia > Rodentia > Cricetidae > Peromyscus > Peromyscus attwateri. The sequence goes on along the minus strand of CABHPP010000517.1, from coordinate 39,790 downwards.
ACCACCAGCCCAGGGATGGTACTGCCCACAGTGGGTGGGGCCCTGCTCACATCAACCACTAATTAAGAAAATAAGTCCTACAGACTTGCCTGTGGAGGAATCCCGCCTGCCTCTGCCTCCTGAGTGCTGGGATTAAAGGTGTCTGGCTGCGACATCTGTCACCCCATTGACCACCAGGGTTGATTCAGCTGATCTGGCTGGCTAGGCGGGTGTCCCTCCCGAAGCTGTGTGAAGAGGTCGACCTTCCCCGAATAGCGGAGGACCGGTCTTCCTTCAAGGGTATGCCAGTAGCTGCGCTCCCCTGCTAGAACCTCCAAACAAGATCTTGGAGGCATGTTCTTAATTAAGATTACTTCCCAGATATGTCTTGGTTTGTGTCAAGTTGACAAAAAAAAACCCAACCAGCACACCCAGTGGCAGCAATGTGGAATAACAGAGTCAGGTGATATCCAGATTAAGGTAGTTCAGCCTCTATCAGCTTGAGCAGTTGGAGGAAGTTAGCGTCCTGCCTGGGAAAACCACCAGCTTTTTCAGCACATGGTGATTTGTGTGTGTGTGTGCGCGCGCGTGCGTGCGTGCGTGCGTGCGTGCGTGCGTGCGTGTGTGTGTGTGTGTGTGTGAATATGTACAGGTGCACTTGTGGGTTCAGGTATACAATTTGTGTGTGTTGGCTAGAGGGCCACTTTGACTGTTAGAATAGAATCCACCTCTTTCTGAGAAGAATTTCTCTTTGATTTGGAGCTCACCACTTAGGCTAGATTCTACAGGCCAGGGAGCCCCAGGGATGATCCCCTTGTCTCTGCCTCCTCAGCACTAAGATTAGCAGCAAAAGCCACCCCCATGTGGCATCTGAATGGGTTCTGGAGATCAAACTCGGGTTCTCGTGCTTGGTAAGCAAGCACTTGGCTAACTGAATCATCTCCCCTAGCCCCTGGCCCATGGTGGATTCTTGAGGAAGCAGCACAGATTAGAGGGTTGGAAGTAGGAAGGGAAGGTTGCCAAAAAGAAAAGACGAACACCAAAGGAGAACAAACTCACGTGAGCTGAAGAGTGACGGGGGCCTCAGGAAGGCCCGGACCCCCTGATACCAAGACAATTGGAGCCCATGTCCAGGAAAGGGCATATGGAGAAAGTTCATGAAGCCTCTGTGTGGTCCAGAGCTAGAATAGGTACGAAGAGAGATGAGGACACCCAGGCAGCCATGATGAGCAAAAAGTGACTTCCCAAGCCCAGTACCAGGATGAGGGAGGCCAATGGCTTAACCCAGCCCCAGCAAAAATAGAGATGCCCATTTTTTTTTAGAATGGGAATTTTTTTTTTTTTTTTTAGAAAAATAGAGATCCTGGAGTACAATCCAAATAAAAGTCAGGGATTGAAATAGGTAGTATCTTTGGCTGATAAGATATAGAAGGCGAAGCTGTTAGCAGTGTTGACATTGCTTTCAGCTGTCAAAAATGGAGAAGGCATTGGCATGGAGGAGCTACAAGTAATGGCTGAGGCCACATGGCCTCATGGAGGGAGCCCCACCTTTCTAGAAGTCTACACACTCCATACTTTCCTTTGGCCTTTCTTCAAGACAAACACTGCTGGATTTTAATGATGACCTTTACACTTGGCAGTGAATCACAAGTCTGTCCCTGGACCTACCTCACAAGACTTACCCATTCAGCCTTTCTATAGCAGGCTTTTTCTTTTGGGTCACAAACCAGCTCCCAAATCATGACATGGAGACTTATTAGTTATGATTTCTTGGCCTTAGCTTATGATTGTTTCTGACTTTTTTCTTTAATTTAAATTAACCTGTTTCTCTTCCTCTGTTTTGCCTCAGGGTTTTTTACCTTTCTTTCTGTATGTCTTACTTTACTGCTGTCTCTGTGTCTGTCTGGCTGGTGGCTGCCTGGCTTCTGGCCACAGACATGTTCCTTTCTTTCTCTTTGTTCTTTCTTTCCCCAAGCCTAGATTCCTCCTATTTATTCATTTGCCCACCAGCCCCGCCTATCCTTTTCTGCCTACCTATTGGCTGTTCAGCTTTTTATTAGACCAATCGGGTGCTTTATGCAGGCAAGGTGAAACAGCAACACATCTTTTCATAACTGAACAAATGCAGCATGAATGAATGTAACACACCTTTACACAGTTGAATATTCTGCAGCATAAACAAATGCAACACATTTTTACATAGTTAAATTTCCACACCACCTTTCAGAGTGCAAAGCAACTTTTATTTCCCATTAGACACACACTGGGGTTTCTGATGCAGAGATAAGTCACCACAGATACATAAAACTGTGTTCTCCATTTCAGTTTGATTTGGCATCACACACACATTAGACTTGTACAATGTTGTTGCTTTAAACCCACCTTGCTTCCCATTTGACCCTTCCTGGTAAGGCAAGCTTCCTTCTCAAGTCCCTAAGCTGCTGAGGTCACATGCGGCTCAGTTCCATAGCCTCCCCGCTCCACATTCAGCTGGAGCATAGGTTGCCTTTCCTGAGGGTGATGTTCATCAAAGCACTCTGTTCATGGGTGTCTTCCTGTCTAGGCTCTGTGCTTGCAATACATCCCTCCTCATCCTCCTCATCTGCTGCTTAAACTGAAGCCACATGGCAATGCCTTGCTTCTGTCACAGGGAACCCCCTGCTCATACTGCTCTCTGCAGTTTCCTTCATCCAATCATTCACCAAGCCCAGTGCCTCTGAGAAGGTCCCTTTCACTATGGCTGCCCTCCCACAAAGTGAGCGTATCTCCAGGGACCAGGGAATACCTGGGGAAATCTTGGTTTCCTTTAACATAAACAATGAATTCCCTTATAAAATGTTTGAAGATGTCAATCATCTCAGTGCTGCTCTGAGATGGGAATTGATGGAGGAAAGTGTGACTAAGTATCCACACCCCAATCAGGTGTGTGTTGGGGTGGGGAGGGGGTGGCTCTCCTTGGCCAGGTTGCCCCCAGCAGTGCGGCTTATGGAGGCAGAGCCCTGTGGCCTCCCTGTCTCTCTGCAGCTCCTGGCTCATGTAACTAGAGTCCTGGGTTTGCTTCTGTGGTCTGCAGTTCTCTCTTTCTCTAATAAGAAACCCTGAGAGGGCTTTGAGAACTCCATTCCACTGGGGTAAGAGGTCAGAACTGATGCCTGAAGAACTCGCTTTCTTTCGGCCTACTTCATTGTTTAGCTATTTTCAGTTACTCCTCTTCACTGAACAAAATCTTAGAGAACACTCTAGATATAGTTTTAGAAAATGATGACTCACACACACACACACACACACACACAAAGCGTGGTGAAATACAAACCAAACTGTAAAGATGAGGAATCATAGCATCGTGTTAACAATAGTATTAGAGGAAGATGTGAAAAGAGAGAATGCTTTCAGTCTGGGCTCGCTCTGCTGCCTTCCTGACCCCGTGCAGAGGCACTAGCTTCTTCATCTGCACCAGCTTCTTCATCTGCACCAGCTTCTTCATCTGCACCAGCTTCTTCATCTGCACCAGCTTCTTCATCTGCACCAGCTGGGAACCGTGGTCAGAGAGGCGGATGCCCAGACAAGCAGCTCACAGATTGGCGAGACTCCTTCATTATTTGAATTCTTGGCTGGCTGGCTCCCGGTGATGCCTGCCTCCCTTTCCTTGTTTTTCATTAGCATGAGAACTTCTAGGATTGCTGGGAAATGGCGCCAAATAAGGGAAGAGTAACTTAACCTAAGATAAATTACTTTCCTGGTTTCAGGTATCCCCAAAGAAGCCGGGGAGGGAGGATATATTCTTACATTGGTGGCCCAAGGACACAAAACCATATTGGGGAGATCAGCTCCATCTGGTTCTCAATTTAGCATCATCACATGTTTAAAAGTTATTTTGTAAACAAGTAAGAGTCCCATTGAATTATGGCCACTGAATAGCTCTGTGAGATCTGATTTGTCACACTAAAAGGGGAGCACATCCTAACTTGGTGTTGCTGGTGTAACAGCCTTTAGGACAGTGGTTCCCAACCAGGAGCTACTTTGTTCCTGGAGATCTTTGACCTTTCCTTCATTTTAAGGACTTTCTTTCTTTGTGTTGCCAAGACTCTACACAATGGACTGCTTGGCTTTGGCCTGTGGTGTCCTTGAAACTGCTATGCTCACCCAGTGTGGTCCATTCTGTTGGGTTGTGTTGGAAGCATCTGGGCTTTGATGCAGTAGGGGGACTAAAAAAAGCCCTTAACTATCAGGGAAGACCAAGCTCTAGAACCTTCCAAATGAGTTCCCTCTACCTGGGATACCCAGGGAGGTCACTGCACTTCAGACTCTATCCCTGTAGTGCCTGCTCCAAGAACTTGAAGGTGGTTTGTAAACTAGATAGCTCAGTGTAGAATCACCAGCCTATGCTAGTCACAGAATTTCCGGGTTCTCTAGTCAACTAAGGACTTGGGTTCATTTTTCTCAAATGGCCTTAAGTTACTTCTTTTCTCCCAGACAGATCTATTTTAGGAAATGAAAAGAGAAAAGAACTAGGATAAGGCAAAAATGTAGCCCTATCTTACAAGCCATAGCTCAGAAAACTAGTGTCCTAGGGTAGCTGCTGAGGCCTGAAGGACTTTACACATTCTCAGACCCAGTGAAGCAGATATGAGGGGTGTCCTCAAACCATACTGTCCTAATTTCATTAACCCTGAGAAGCCAGGAGCAGGGCTGTGCAAATCTTTAGGTGTGTCTACCCCGTGGTCGGGCCCTAAACGTGGACACTAAGCTCTCCCGGGCCTTCTCTTGGGGCTGACACATGCTGGTCAAACGAATCGGGTCAGTCTTGTGCTCCACGATGTTGAAAGGACAGACTTTCAGATGTTCAGACATGGAGGTGACTTCATTAAACTCCCAGCTCTTGATTTTGGAGAAGAGGCTGCTGAACTGCCAGATCTGCCAGGAAAAAGAAGCTCAAAGGTGAACATAGGCAGTGAGCACTAAGTGCTTCCAGGCTGAATGGGTCTGAGCAGTGTGTGAGATGGCTGGCCCTGTTCCTCTGTGGTCAGCTTCCACAGTGCTCAGTGACTGCCTGGACATTTGCTATTTCCTTTCCCTGCATCTAATGCCTAGCACCTGGCTAATTAATCACCCTCCCAGCCAGCCTTATAGTTGTTTACCGTGCCTGATGCCAATCAACACTTGATACACACCTTCCCCAGCACCCTATGAGCAACAAAAATTATGTCTAGACACAGTTCGAATGGTGATGATTAGCACGCGTGGGGTTCTGCTCTGGAACTTTTGACATCAAAAGCAGATTCTCTTTTTCCTCTGTACTTGGACTAGGAGAAAACTGGGGTCCGAGGAACCCCCAGCAGCTCCCAGGGACACTGAGGAAGATCTACCTTGGAATACAGCCAATATTGCATAAGTGAGGATAGGAACAAAGGTCATTTTTGAGCTGCTAGGGTAAACCTTACCTGAGGCTGTTGCCTTTGGGTTTTTAAAAAAATTATATCGGTTAATAAGTTTCTTTTATCATTTATGTCCCTTTATGTTTTCTAAAACTTAAAATTAAAAATAGCCTAACAAAGAAGGGTGTTCTTAGAAATAAAGACCTCAAAAAAGGATTTCTATGAGTATGGTGCTCATTGATTTTCCACCTGGGATAGGGCCACAGAGTCACCAGCTTTAAAGTGCTGAGGGTTAGACAGACAGATGTCCTTTCAGCCTGACTGCTCCACCATCATGTTTGATCATTGTCCCTGGGCAAGAAAAGTGTTCCTGAAATCTTAGAACTGTTATCATTTTTTTTTCTTAAAAAGCCTTTAATATGTGTATCCTTTAGTCTCACATAAGTTATTTCTCCCTTTCTGCAAGGAAATTAGTCTGTCCCACATGATATCCAAAAGTGGCCAGACATATTTGAATTTGGGACAAAATCGAACCAAAAAATAATGAGGTTTTTTTTAGTATGTAAATTACATTATTGATATCTGATTTTATAGAGAAAGATAATGTGCTGGTCTTAGAAGAATGTTTATCACTAACATGGGTTGGTGGCAGCTGGTCTTTAATATGTGAATGTGGGTATAGATAAATAAAAGGGTCTTATAATTATTTTTCCATGAAGACTGTTTAAGGAATAATTAAGGGAAAATATACAGGATACTTTGGACATAATCAATAAAAATAGATGCAAACAACTCTAATTCCTCCAGACCAGTTTGAGAACATCCATGTATTATGGGCAAACACAGATGTGGCGTAAGTGACCTAAGTAGACATCGTCTATTAAGGGTTCATATTATCAACACATTTGCTATGAGAAAAGATATCACAGACACTTTGAGTACGATGAATTAGGAGTTTAACTTCTGGAGAAGTTGTAATTCAGTAAAGATGGACTCACTTGAGAAAAGGAACGAGATTCTACAGAAGAAAAAGATTCTTTGATTTATATATTGCAGTGTTTTATATTAAATAAGCAATTCAGCCATGGGAAATAAGTGCTCCAAACACAACTTCAAAATAAAACTTATTTTTAAAAGTCTGTTGGTAGCCGGGCGTTGGTGGCGCACGCCTTTAATCCCAGCACTCGGGAGGCAGAGCCAGGTGGATTTCTGTGAGTTCGAGGCCAGCCTGGGCTACCAAGTGAGCTCCAGGAAAGGCGCAAAGTTACACCGAGAACCCCTTTCTCAAAAAACAAAAAAAAAAAAAAAAAAAAAAAAGTCTGTTGGCATGAGACTGAGAGGACTTTGTTCGTCTATTACACCAATCAGAGTCCAAGCAGGGAGCAAGTGGTACACTCAAATTGGGTGGGGTTTTTTTTTGGGGGGGGGTATGGTTTGCAAATCTGGAGGCAATATCCAGAGTTAGTAGCCTAAAGTTTCATGGAAAGAGGGAAACTGTTCACTCCACCCAGAACAAGTAGCTGTGTGGATCAAGTCACCTGGTGTAGTCACCTTCAGTGGAGCGACACAGCCACTTCATGGTGTCTTGAAAGCGAGGGGTGGGCATGCTGAGGGGGGTGGGCATGCTGAGGAGAGCAGATCCTTCAGCATTCCCCCCTCCTGCCTTCTTCTCCTGAAGCAGTTGCTCTGGTTCAGCCTAACTAGGAGCTGGAGGGCGGGCAGGGGAGCCAGCTGAGGCAAGCTGCAGAGATAAGTCTCTGAGAATAGAAAGAGCCAGCACAGAATGGGTGAGCAAATGAAAGATATTCAAGGGGTCTAAGCAGGCATTGGCATCCACACTATACTGTCAAACATACGTTTATAGGCTCTTTCCTGCTGGGCTGAACTGCTTAAGTGAGTCTTACTTTCAGCAACTGTCCCAATGCCTGGTACAGCACTTGTCCCCAAGAGAGCTTTTAAAAATATTTATTGAATGAATGAACACATGAATGAATGAATGAATGAATGAATGAGTGAAAAACCCAACCAAACAAGTGTTTACTTGCCTGACTGTGGACTTTCCAGGAGGTGCCTCCATGAGAATATCTCTTCTTCTTCCATTGTAAGAGGACCATCCCTCTCTCTTGCAACAAAGTGGCACAGATATTCCTCATCAGTACCGACACTTGGGAGAGCTGGGCTAGGCTGATGCTGTCCAGAAACCCAGCAATGTATTGCAAAACCTCCAGCGGCAGGCTGGTTAGAGAATTCAGGCTTTTCCTACCACGGCCTGAGAGCTGGTCGCTCTTCCATCCCTCACTCAACTCCGGAGCAACCTCTGGCTTGATGGCAAAGGTCTTCAGCTCCTGGCTATAGATCACTTTTGCTTTTTGTCCAGGGGGGCGGAAGTGGTTTTGGACAAATGTACATCCCAGGTAGGCGAGAGGGCATCGATGCTGGAACCAGCCATTGAGACACGACTGAATGTCTGTGTGGACGTTCTTGAAGTGCAGGGGAAATTCATCTCTCCGGAAGAATTTGTTGCAGGTGAAAGTGAAGGCTGAGCTGCTTTTGTTGTGCCTCCGGGTCACGCACTCACTGTGGAGCTCCACGTGCAGGCCCCCAGGTTGGGCAGTGCCTAGGACATCAGCCAACACTGTCTCTGAGGAAAACTGCTCTGGCTCAAAGTTGTACGTTTGGGTGGCAAGGTCCATAAAGAGCCCATCGATGCTCCTGGATTCAGAGATGACGTGGCCTTTGAGTTCTCTTTCCAAAGCACACTGGAGGGTGGTCTTGATGAGATCCGATTTGGGCAGGTCCTCCACACAGACGCCCAAATCGGAAGTGTCCACGGCCTTGTGCTCACTTGGCCTGCACCTCAACATGGCATCTCCCAGGCGAGCTCGCTTCCCGCAGTAGCTCACAGGAATTTTGAAGGTGTAAACCGTTTTCACTTCTTGAGCCTCGAGGTTGCCGTAAACAAAGTCTCTCTCCTTGGGCGTACAAGCAGGCATCTGCCCGAAGTGGATGAGCATGCGCCCGTTGTGCACCAGATACATGTTGTAGTCTTTGGCATCTACGGCTGTTTTCAGTCTTTCCAGAACACCATCCTGCCAGGGGGCAAGCCCTGTCATCTCCATGGCAGCGGGAAGATCTTGGGGCTTCGGGCTTTCCTGTGGTTCTCTCCCTCGGGGCGAGCCCTCTGCATCACGTGTGCTACCCTCACCGGAACACTGCTCTTTCCCAGTCACACTCTTGTCTTCTCTCTTCCCGGAGGAACCCGTTAAAACCGAGGCCGCGTGCTCCTTGCTGAACATGCTTTCCCACTCGCCAAACTTGGCCAGGTCCATTCCTTCTTTGGTTTTTGCCAGGGCATCTCGTTCCTCCTGACTGAGTTCCATCACTGGCCCGTTGGTTGCTGGCAGACAACAGTGTGGTCCTGGCCTGGCATCCACTCCCCCCACCGCGCCTCCTCCAATCTCTTCCCAACTGGTGTCACCATTCATGGCTGGCTCCTCGGTGGCATCTCTGGTTTCTGGGAAAAGTTCTACCATTTTCAAGGACCTGAAGAGAATGTTCTGGTCCTGGAGGGCCAGGGCTGTGTCCAAACACTCCTCGCTGGGGGTCTCTTTCATGATGTTCTCATGAAGGACGGTTTCCGAGTCCACATTGGGCCAGCGGTTCCATTCCATGGAGCAGCAGACCACGCTGGCGGGGCACACCTGCAGATGCTTAGCCAGCTTGTGGCGGGCCATGGAGAGCGGGCAGCCATACTCGGAGTTGAGGCAGGGAACCTGCTCTAGAGGGCAGAGGAGCGCGTGCTCTGCCTCTTTGCACATGTGGAAGGTAGTGCCACAGAGCAGGTGGCAGCTTATCACCGGGCAGGAGACGCTGGGCTCCACTGGAACATGGCAGTGGCGGTTGATGCATCCCTCACAATGCCTGTGCTGCCCAGGTGGAGGCCTGCGAGCCCGGCCCTGGACACAGTAGGGACAAAGGCAGAAAAGACAGGTGAGGGCAGCAAGGGGAACGGAATACACTCCTGAAGTGGGTTTTGATGCACTTACCTCCTGTCTCTTTACGACTTCTGTAGCAACTTCTGAATGCAGAGATAATCAGGAACACGGTCAGTCCAGAACAGTCTTTGTGGCAGCTTAAGCTGTGTAAGTGGTATGTTTAAAACAGATCCCAAAGACTGCGCTGTGACTCACTACATTTGACAACTGTTATTTTCAAACTCTGTATTATGGGTGATTTGTCACACACTGATAATACTATTGTCTTAGGGTTACTGTTGCTGCTGCGATGAAACATCACGACTAAAAGCAAGTTGGGAGGAAAGGGTTTATTTAGCTTACACTTCTACATCATAGTTCATCACTAAAGGAAGTCAGGACAGGAACTCAAGCAGGGTAGGAACCAGAAACCATGGAGGGGTGCTGCTTACTGGTTTGCTCCTTGTGGCTTGCTCAGCCTGCTTTCTTATAGAACCCAGGACCAATAGCCCAGGGATAGCCCTACCCACAATGAACTGGGCCTCCCCCATCAATCACTAGTTAAGAAAATGCCCTACAGCTGGATCGTATGGTGGCATTTTCTCAATTGAAGTTCCCTTTTAGATAACTCTAGCTTGTGTCAATTTGATGTAAGACTAGCCAACACAACTATCAATATAATTTTGAACATTGCTTTTTAGACACAAGACTGGATTCCAGTGTACCTATATTTCTCATCATGCTTATTACTTTTTATGAGATAATCCCTTCTGAAGACTGTAACATGAATTGCTAAATGGTCTTATTAATAAAAAACCAGGAGCCAGATTTTGAGGTGAATGCTGAAAGATCAGAGAAACAAAACAAGCCACAGCCAACCTCACCTCACCAACTCTTCAGCCGATCCTGTTTCCTCAGATTGAAAGCCTCTGAGACCTCACCCAAAAGTGTCTCTGCTGAACTGCTGCTAAAAAGCTTCTGCTTCCTGGTCCTCACACCTTCTATACCTTTCTGCTTCCTGCCATCACTTCCTGGGATTGAAGGCATGTGTCCTTTCCAAGCAAAGACATGAGATCTCAAGTGCTGGGGTTAAAGGTGTGTGCCACCACGCCTGGCTCTGTTCCCAGTGTGGCCTTGGACTCACAGAGATCTGGATGGATCTCTGCCTCCCAAGTGACAGGATTAAAGGCATGTGTGCCACCACTGTCTGGTCTCTATGTCTAATCTAGTGGCTGTTTCTGTTCTCTGATTCCCAGATAAGTTTTGTTAGAGCACAAATAAAATATCACCACAGAAGACAAAGAAAGGAAAATATGAAAAGGGGAGAGGGTAGATGTAGGAGGAGATGGGGGAAGAGTAAATAAGAACAAGATATATTGTATGAAATTCTTTAAGAGTTAAAAGTATTATTTAAAAACTTCTGCCTGCCGGGTGGCAGTGGCACACGCCTTTAATCCCAGCACTTGGGAGGCAGAGCCAGGTGGATCTCTGTGAGTTTGAGGCCAGCCTGGTCTACAGAGTGAGATCCAGGACAGGCTTCAAAACTACACAGAGAAACTCTGTCTCGGAAAAAAAACCAAAACCAAAACAAAACAAAACAAAAAAAACCAAAAAAACAAAATAAAAAAAAAACCCCTTCTGCCTAAGATTATGAAGATAGGGTGGGAATTTAGCTCAGTGATAGAGCACTTGCCTAGTAAGCACAAGGCCCTGGGTTCAATCTTCAGCTCAAAAAAAAAAAAAAAGATTAAGAAGATATAGATTTTACGTAGCTCTAGGAGTCTTTATTTGTTTTATTTTCCAGTTTGATCTACAATATATTGGGATTATATTTTTATATATAATTTAATTCAAGACCAAAATAATATTTATTCTTTGCAAATAGTGATGATGTACATAACACTTCTGAGGATGAATGTGCTGTTATTCATCTAGCCAACTGTTCCAGAGGACAAGACCAAGTCTGGTTTTCCTCTCTAGCATCTAGTGCTTGACATAAGCCACACTAGGTATTCAGTACTTCCTGAATAAAGGAACTGTCAGCCATTTAGATTATTGTTGGCATTTTTAATATTTTACTTTTTAAAAAAATTTCATTATTTCACTGATATTACATAATAATTCAGTATATATATATACATATATATACACACACATATATATCAAACAATGGCTAATAACCACATCACAGCAATTAACATTTCTATCTCATCATTTATTATTTCTATGTGTTGAGCAAGTCATTTTCATTTTTTCACTAAAAATCTTTGCTCACAACTCTTTCTCATCTTTCCCCTTAGTCAGTGTCCAACTGTTGATAACAAATATCACACAGCCACATCTATAACCATTGGCTTGGGCTCTGGGATAGCTAGAGTTAGACCTGGATCTCTCAACAGTGATGCTCCAACAAAATCCTGATACTTACCATGGCTTCCCAGCGTCTGGCTTCTTAACTCTAGGGGAAATATGAAAATATGAATGATTAGTAAGGAAAGTGTTGTAGTTATTTATATGATCAAGGGCCAAAGAGACTTCACATGGTCCCTCATTAAATTCTGCTCACCACCTTGGAGGAGCTGTCCCATTTTACAGTTAAGAAAATGGATACTTGAGAAGCTAACTTATCCAGGGTCACTCATCTGCTAAGTACGGAGTCAGGTTTCCAAGTCAGGCCATGCTGGCCCAGGCTCTCTGCACTGACCCACATGTCCTCTGATGGGGCCTGTTCCAACTACGGAACCCATGACTTCTGCTTCTTGAAACCCCTCTTCACTTTTGACCTCCAATTGCCCGTCCAGCCCCCCCCCCCCACCGTGGGGCTTCATGTCTACTGAGGGGCCAGCCTGATGTCCAGCTTGACCTGGGGCATACCTATCCTATGCCATTCACCTAGTGTCTTCAGTTGTGCTATGGCTAGGTCAGGGGTCAAATCCCCCAAACTTGGAAGCAGGCTACAGTGGGGACAGTGACAATCAGAACAGAAGCTGTTCTGTCTTAGGGTGAATTGAAGTTACCCAGCTCTGGTTGCTTGATTATATGAAGGAATGGATTGCCAGATCTTCTGGGTTTTCCAGGGAAGGTAGGAGGCAGATTTCCTTGACTGTGGTTCAACAGAGTGGCTAGGATGCCAACTGCATAGGTTTCTCCCCTAGGTCTACAGGCCAGTAGCTAGGAGGCTTTGGGAACGTTTCTTAGCATCTTTTAAATCCATTTCCCCTCTGTGAGGGAGGCAGCTAGCACTACCTACACCACTAGTGAGCAGGCTAGCACTGTTGAGAGAGATGAAAGAGTTAAATACACACAAAATTTAAAGTAAGTATTCTCTATGTCATCATAGTGCAAAATATTTTACTACACAATATATCAGAAAATCCTCAGAATTCTAAGTGTTGACAACTAATTCAATTTAAAACAAAAACATTCTATTTGGGCAAAGAAACTATTCAGGCTAGATCAGCCATGCTGGCTAAGTTTGTAATGCGTGGCCTAGAGAGTCAGCAAGGCTGTTCCAGTTTGTGTTCATGTGGGGCAGAGCTGGGAGCTTAGCACTCCAAAATCAGAAGGTGCAGAACATTACATTTTTATTTATTTAGAATTTGGCAATTAGCTGTGGGTGATTCTCTCCCAGTAAAATTTTTTTCAAACATATACAAAAGGTGAATGAACATACACAATAAGCAATTCATGACACATCACTCTAACAGTTGTGTTATTTTTGTGCCTCTTCCTCTTAATGGTTAGAGCCACCCCACATGATAACAAGATACTAAAGATGCTAGTGATGCTTCATCCCTAAGCACTTCAGCATGGACCTTTCCCTCTGGAATCTATGGTACTATCATCTCATCCAAAAAAACTAAAAACAACTACCTAACATCATGAACACACACACACACACACACACACACACACACACACACACACACACAC
>CABHPP010000517.1:0-26519 GCA_902168425.1 Peromyscus attwateri | reverse complement strand
CACACACACACACACACACACACACACACACACACACACACACACACGAGACAGGGTCTCCCTATGTAGCCCTAGCTGTCCTGGAGCTCTCTATGTAGATCAGGCTGGCCTTGAACTCACAAAGATCAAAAGTCTCTGCCTCCCCAGTGCTGGGATTAAAAGTATGCACCACCACACCTAGTTTGAAACAGAATTCTTTTCAGTACCAATGTATTGAAGTTGGGGAAGTCTTTTTTATTTAGTCTGCAATAACCCCCTCCCCATCTTCAAGGAATTTTTACTCTGGCTCCCTCTTTATGCTTTTGTTGATCTGTCTACCCATTCAACAAACATTTGATCTCTGCGTCAGTAATGCCCATGAGTCACGCAAACTGCTTTCAAACTGAGTCTTGGACACTTTCATCAGACTCACCTGTGGCATGTGTGGACCTGGAAATCTGCATTGTTCTAGGTGGTAGTCAGCCACATGTGGCTGTTTCAATTTGATCACAATGGAATAAAATGGAGCAATTCCTCCTTCATGCCAATTGTGTTTTAAGTGTGCAGTAGTCACACCTGCAAGTAGCTACTCTGTTGGACGATGGAGAATGGAACATTTCCATTTTCATGGAGAGTTATAATGCTCTGTGCTACTGTAGAATCTGACTGCACCCGTGGCTATGTGTGGGATAAATACTGGAATTATACCCTCAATACATGCCCTGGTGTTTTTTGGTTTTTTGTTCATTTGGTTTTTTTGCTAGAGTTATCAGGGAAGAGGAACTTCAATTGAGAAATTGCCTTCATTGGTTGCCTATAGGAAAGTCTACAGAGCATTGATGGATGATTGATGTGGGAGGGCCCAACTCACTGAGGGTAGTGCCACCCCTGGATAGGTGGTCCTGGGTTGTGTAAGAAAGCAGGCTGAGCAAGCCATGAGGAGCAAGCTAGTAAGCAACATTCCTCCTCCATGGTCTCTGCTTCAGTTCCTGCCTCCAGTTTCCTGTTTTGAGTTCCTGCCCTGACTTCTCTTCATGATGGACTATAAACTACAAATTTTAATTTTTTAAATTTTATATGCATTAGTGTTTTGCTATGGGTGTCAGATCCCCTGGAACTGGAATTACAGACAGTTGTGAGCCACCATGTGGGTGCTGGGAATTGAACCTGGGTCCTCTGGAAGAGCAGTCAGTGCTCTTAACCACTGAGCCATCTCTCCAGCCCCTAAACTACAAACTTAAATAAATACTTTTCTCCCCAAGTTGCTTTTGGCCCTGCTGTTTATCACAGCAGTAGAAACCAAACTAAGTCAACACACTTCCAAACTGATTATCCTGTGCCTTTGTTCTAGACCCCGCCAGGCTCACTGAGTAATCATGAAGGAGGATTCTCCCAGTGTGCTCTGTTCTCCTGCCACCCTGAACCAGGGGACAGGTAAGAAGCTGCAACTCACAGCATCAGATAGGTTCAGGGCCCAGTCATACAGAAGCAAAGATATGAGAGCCGGAGAGGAGCTGGACAGGGCCAGAGGGCTGAAAGGGTTGGACTGTCTTATGCGCTGAATGTTATGCCCACCAAAGTTTTTAATGCTGCAACCTAATCACCACTGTGATCATATTTGGAGGTGGAGTCTTTGGGAAGTGATTGAGTCTTGAGAGCAGAGCCTTCAGAAATGAAATTAGTGCCCTCATAAAAGGGGCCTGAGAGGAAGGACCTTCAGACTTCTGTCCTATTAGCACATAAAAACACGATAGCTGTGAACCAGCATGCAGACTTTCAAAATACAACAAATCTGCCATAATCTTGATCTCGGACTTCCAAGTGAGAAATAAATTGATGTTGTTTTATAAGTTACACAGCCCCTGGTGTTTTGTTGTAGTAACCAAAATGAACTATGATAGACTGAGACAGACCAAAGTCAGTTCAAAGAACACATCTTTTGTATGCAACGGTCCAGCTAACTGATCGCTTAAGACCAGCTTAATGGGCAAGTTGCCGCTTGCCATATTTGAGATCATTCCTAGAGGGAAAAGTCCATGGTGGACTTTGTGTGGAAATTCTTAAATATTAGACTAAGGGATCTGGAAGCATTTGGCATTTTACATTGTGATTTGGGAGCTAAGCGGGATGAAGGGAGAGGCTCTAGAGCTGGGCACTGATGTAGAGAAGGTGAGGTTTCACAGGCGAGGCTGAAGGCAGCAGAAACGGAAAGATGAGTCGGATGGAAGACATTGCAAAGGGAGACTCTGGGTTATTTCTGACTGGAGATGTGGAAATTAGCTAAAGTTGATGCCAAGGTTTTAATCCAAGAGAAAGGAATATTGGCCACAAGTTCCTGAGAAAAACAGAAATCTATGAAGAAACTACTTGAGGAGGCGAGATAAGTCCAACAAGTTTGATGTAAATTGTTCAAGGTGATGGCAATCCTGTGATGGAAGAGGAACTTGGAGGCAGAGACGATGGTGTGGGAACTACCCAGGTGAGAGAGAGAGCTCTACGCGGGAAATGAGAATACAGAATAGACATCTGAGACATGAAGTATTAATACCCAGCCATGTGTGACCACTTTGCAGACGTTAGGAAAAAGGCAGCCAGAGGAGAGACTAAATGTTGTGCAAATCAGGGCTATGTTGTCACAGATATAAAGGAAAAGGTGAGTAATGAATGCCACCTACACTGCCACACACACACACACACACACACACACACACACACACACACACACCCCTTAACGGTGACAGCCATGACTACAGGTGCTTATGAGCAACCCCCAAACTGCTCTTATGGCATTTCAGCTGTGGGACCTTTGCCCATTTGAAACTGGTGCTTGATGAGAGGGGAGAAGCACATACTTCTGTTTCCTCAGGCTCTGACTCTTACAAAGCTATGAAGAGAACTTAACTAAACCTCTGTCCCTCTAAAGAACTCAAGATTCATAAGTTAAGGTGGAATTCTGCTCTTCAGAGGCTGAATAGCAAGTAGCTCACCTCCTCTCCTAAAAGTCCTCATGCTTCTCCTCACCCCTCCTTATAAACCCTTCTCTACCCAGCTCCTCCCTACCACTTCCTGTCAGCTAGTTGCTTACTCAGCCTCCTGACCACTTTAGACCCTGTCTTGAAAAAACCAAAGATACTCCTGAAGTGGGGGGTTCTATAAGAAAGCAGGCTGAGCAAGCCATGCATGATGAGCAAGCCAGTAAGCAGCACTCCTCCATGGCTTCTGCTTCAGCTCCTGCCTCCAAGTTTCTGCCCTGTTTGAGTTCATGTCCCAGCTTCCTTCGATGATGAACTGTGATGTGGAAGTGTAAGCCAAATAAACCCTTTCCTCCTCAACTTGCTTTTGGTCATGGTGTTTCATCACAGCCATAGAAACCCTAACTAAGACAGTTCTCTTTGTCCATCATAGTCAACAGAGATATATCTTCAGTCTAGGTAAGTCAGACAAACTCCAAAGATGAATTTTACTTAATCAAACACATCTTTGCATCATTAAACAAATATTCTAGAGCAAAAACAAAAGTAACTTGAAATAATATTCTACCGCAGGAAACGCCTCTGTCTCCATGGAGATATTTTTGTAGGCTTTTCAATCAGATCCGACATTGTGCCCCCTTTGAGTAGAATAAACAAGAGAACAGTCTCCAATTGGTGGTGCTGTGCTTCAGAGAATATAAATGTGAAAGAGAAAGCTTCAGGGTTAAAATGCCATGCTACAATATTGGTTCTGAAACTTGAAGTGAAATACCCACCATATCCGTTACATTTTATATATATAAATGAGAAAGAGATGATAAAAAGATACGCCTGAAGCTGGGCAGTGGTGGTGGTGCACACCTTTAATCCCAGCATTCAGGAGGCAGAGCCAGGCGGATCTCTGTGAGTTCAAGGCCAGCCTGGTCTACAGAACGAGATCCAGGACAGGCACCAAAGCTATACAGAGAAACCCTGTCTTGAAAAAACCAAAGATACTCCTGAAACAATGTATGACTTCCAGGTATCCCTGATCCTTTCACTTTCTGTGTTCTTGTGTTCGCCCTTAAACTCTCTATTCCCACCTCTAATAAACCAAATTTAGTTTAAAATGTGTGCAACATGCTTTCATCAAAATTTAGGTTTAAATTTCCCCTCTCCAAAAGAGACAATAACTAACATGACTTAGACTTTATTAGCCCAACAATATACTCCATTTTATTGGCTCTATCAGATGTAGTCTGAGTGAAGTTGATGGCAGCAGGTGTGTGGTAAAGGAGTGAATATCTCTATGAAGAAATGGAGCATTTAGAACCTGGCAGGAGCTGGGCATGGTGGAGCACACCTTTAATCCCAGCATTCAGTGGACAGTGGCAAGAGGATCTCTGAATTTGTGGCCAGCCTGGTCTACATAGTGAGTTCTAGGACAAAGAGAGACCCTGTCTAAGACAGATAGATGGATGGATAGATAGGTAGGTAGGTAGATAGGTAGGTAGGTAGATAGATAGATAGATAGATAGATAGATAGATAGATAGATAGATATGGATGGATGGGTGGATGGATGGATGGATGGATGGATGGATGGATGGATGGATGGAGAGAGAGAGAGATAGGACCTGTCTGGTGGGGTTGGGGACAGTAGTTTAACCAGATGATGGTGGTGGCATTATGCAGACTACTTAGAAAGTGATAAAGTTGCTAAGCCAAGGCAAGGGAAGCAGAACAGTGGCTCTTAAGGCTTTTAAAGAGAGGTCCCCACAGCAGAAGCAGCAGCATCGTCTGTAAACTCATTAGAAGTCTTGTTTGAGTTCCAAACCCAAATCTACTGAATCAGACCTACTGATTCTCACTAATTTTATGGAAGTTCAAATTTGATAATCATTGAATTGCAGACAGCTTGTCACAGTTCTTGACACACAAGGGAACCATTGGTGGGTGGGTGAGAATAAGCACAAAGGCTTATGTTTTCCTTCTTGAGACAGTCTTGCTCGGTAGCCCAGGCTGGCCTGCTAGATGAAGGGTTTTCATGAAAGACCTAGAAAGGCAGTGGGCAACTCTGCTCACTTCTGTATTTAGCACCACTACCAAAGTTGGTGATCTCTTATCTGCTCTAATACCATGGCCATATAACCAAGCTCACTTTCCTCTTTTGCATCCCATAATACATAGTTCCCAGGAGAAATAATGACTTTAACAATGTATAAAATGGTGCCATCACTCCTCTGCTTAACACCTTCAGCCACTTCCAAGACAAGGAAGAAACTGTCAAGTCATGGCTGTGGCTGACAAGTCCCGGCATGAACTGTCTCTGTCCCTTTCACCTCACCTTTGACCTTGCTCCTTTGCTCTGACTTGTCACTTATTCTGGCAGAGAACCCACCTTTGCTCTTTCTACCAGGACTGTGCTCCCCTCGTCCCCACCTGCATCATGAGCACCTTGCCGGTGTTTGTATCTCAGTTAATATGTCACCTCTGCAGAGAAGCTTCTGTGACCGCTCTAGTACTAGACAAACCAATTAGTGCTCTCCTGAATTACCTAGGTGCTTATCTAATATCCCAGAAGTTAATCTGTTATTTAATCCATCAAATGGGGCTCAGCACCCCCACAGAACCCGAGGAGGTAACCTGAGACAAAATGAGGAAAGTGTTTGAAAATATAAAATCATTCCATTTTTTAAAATCCTTCCTGAATGAGAAGGATATTTTTGCTCCATCTCCCTAGTCCATTGCGTCATCTCTGTAGCTCTTGGCTAGTCTTTCAATTTGCAGTTCCTCCTTGCTCCAATGTCCCACAGACTGTGAGTGGCTTAATGATCTTTAACTCCCATTAAAAAGAGCCTTACTTAACTTTTTAAAGAACAGAAATCCTCATTCTTTCCCCCACAGTCACCACGAAACATTCTTTAAAGCACTGAAGGACTGCAGATTGTACACTCAGGCCTTTCATGTGCTATGTCTAGGGATTCCCACTGTCATTAGTAGTCAAGAAATCTCTCTTTCCTAGCCTGAAGTCTATAACTTTTAGTGCTCATCCATATTGCCCTATTTGTGAAGGAAATGCCCATCATCCTTAACAGTTAGGGAAATGCAAATCAAACAACTTTGAGATTTCATCTTAACCAAGTGAGAATACCAAAGACCAACAGAATAACTGACAGCAGATGCCAGGGAAGATGTAGAGAGAGGAGAACCCTCGTTCACTGTTGGAGAGATTGCAGCCACTCTGAAAATCGGTGTGGAGAATCCTCAAAAACCTTCTAAGTCTACCATATGACTCAGATATACTTCTTGGTGTATGCCCAAGGAGCTGACATCCTACTCCACAAATCCTTGCTCACCCATGTTCACTGCTACTCTATGCACAATAGCTAAGAAAGGGGAACCACCTAGATGTCCTTCAGCTGATAAACGGATAGTGAAAATGTGGTACATACACACTATGGAACACTATGATGCCAATGAGCCTCAATAAAGACAAGCATGGCACAATAACCCTAAGGGTGTAGTAGTAGCATGTATACTCTGGTGGTAACTAATAGCTCTATAATTTGATTTAAAGCCTACTTAACAAGAGAGAAATCATGCCTGCTACTAGAAAACCTGGCCAGCCACCCAGGACTAGTGAAATCATGGATCTTGGAGGAGAACCTACAACCACTACTTACTAAACCAGCATAATCCCTAACTGCTTTCTAAACCATGAAGCAGAAGGAGTGTGCTAACTGGAAATGCATTGAGCTTTAGAAACATCAAAGCCCACCCCCAGTGACACATATCCTCTAACAAGGCCACACCTCCTAATTCTTCCAAATAGTTCTATCACTCTGGGATCAAGCATTTAAATCTATAAGTGTGTGGGAGCCATTCTCATTCAAACCACCACAGACATCTGAAGGATTAGGGGGTGTGGCTTTGTTAGCAGAGGTATGTTACTGGGGGTGGACTTTGGGATTTCAAAAGCCCACTTCAGACCCAGTCTCTGGCTCTCTGCCTTCAACTTGCAACAAATGTGAGCTCTCAGCTACTGCTCCAGTGCTTTGCCTGACTGCCTGCCAGCATGCTTCTTGCCGTGACAGTCATGGACTAACACTCTAAAACTGTAAGCCAGTCCCTAAGTAAATGCTTTTGTGAAGGCAATATGAAGGCCTAGACTTGATTTTACAGACTAGATTTTAGGGGACGGCCACCATCTCAGACCACCTGCTGTACTCAGTTCCAGGAAGGCCCTCAGGAATGTGCCATGGCAACTCGAACAGATACAGAGCAGTATGCTTCTGCAGACATTCTGTCTGTGGTTCATGGCCCTTGAAGATATCCAGATAATCCTGCTGAGCAGTCCAGATAATCCTGCTCAGCAAGTTGTGGTTCCCCGCCAAAAGTCCAACCCAATAGTTTCAAATGTGGTTTTGTGCCGAAAGTCTAGACCAATAGTTTCAAAAATCACCTTGTCCCATACCCCTTCTACCCAATCCCAAGATGCCAAAGCATGTAATTCCCAGCTTTTTTTTTTTCTTTTCTTTTTTCTTGGTTTTTCCCTATAAAACTTTCTACCCATGGACCTGCCACTGCCGCCACGTTTCCCTTCATCTGCCGGGTAGTGGCCCAGGTTTGAACCTGACAAAAAGACCCTTATGTGCTTACATTGGGAACAGGCTCCTTGGTGGTCTCTGGGGGTGTCGTGACATGGGCACAACACTTTCTGTGGTGGTTTGAAAGAAAATGCCCCCCAAAGAAAAGTGGCACTATTAGGAGGTATGGCCTTGTTAGAGTAGGTGTGGCCTTGTTAGAGGAAATGTGTCACTGTGGAGTCAGGCTCTGAGGTCTCATATATGCTCAAGCTACTCCCAGTGAGACAGACTACTTCCTGTTGCCTTCTGATCAAGATGTAGCCAGCACCATGTCTGCCTGCATGCCGCCATGCTCCCTGACATGATGATAATGGATCGAACCTCTGAACTGTAAGTCACCAGCTCAATGAAATGTTTTCCTTTATAAGAGTTGCTGTGGTCATGGTATCTCTTTATAGCAATAGAAACCCTAAATAAGACACGTTCTTTTAGAGGTTGCCTTGGTCATGGTGTCTTCTTACATCAATACAGATGGAGACCATCACAAACAATTACAACTGATCAAAATGCAGAGTTGTGGAGCCCAGTTCCAGGTAACACAACTACAACCCAACTCCTGCTCCTAAGGCTCGGGGATCATTGTGGAAGAGGGGGTGGGAAGATTATATGAGCCAGAAGAATAGGAAGTTTGCAGTGAGATTGTGTCTTCTAGAAATGTCAGAGAAGTTATATCAACATGGCTACCTAAAAAAGACCTGAAGGAGGAGAAAACCAATAGACATGCTAACGTGGAAGGCAGAAGGCTCCAGAGGTCTTAACCCTAGAAAGAACTACAGGCAGCTAAGGAACACTGAGAATGGGAGAAATTGTCTTCCCCAGGGAAGAGCACACAGGTTGGTTATCCAATACCAGATGGTCAGCCCTGAAAACATATACATTCAAGGAACATCATGGCCTGAGAAAGTTGCATTTTTATATTTGGGAACACACACACACACACACACACACACACACACACACACACACACACACGTATGTATGTAACAACAATTAAGATGCTGTGAATTTAAATGAAAACAAGAGTGTGTGCATGGGAGGGTTTGGAGGAAGGAAAGGGAAGGGGGAAATGATATAACTGTATTATAATCTCTAAACTATTTTTTAAAAGAAAATAGGAGAGTACCCATTGCCGCTAGGCTTAGACATTGCTGTGGTGGGAACAGTGAGAGAAATTTAGATGGGCAAATCGGAGCAGATTATCATGACTGGCAGGTGCACTCAGGCAGCAGAATGACCTCTGACCAGAATATTAATGGAGGTCACAAATGTGTCTCAAGGAATGTACTAGAATAGGAGCTGGAGAGCAAGCATCCCAAACATAGAACCCTCAAATGTAAGAATAAAACTCTATAAAGAATAAAAAGAATTAAGAACAGATATTTAGACTGTAGATAGGGATTATGCTGGTTCAGTAAAAGGATGGTTGCAGGGTTTTCTCAGTTGATGTTTCTGGAATAGGACTGCATTGTCCTACACTACAAAGAACCTTAACGTAAGTGGCGGTCTAAAAAGGCCCCGAGGACAATTTGAAGCAAATTTAGGGAGGAACTGTAGTGATGGTGGATGGCTGTCACTTCCAGGTCTTTTGTTAATGAGGTGAGGGACAGGAGACGAAAGCTTTTCAACCCCTTAGGTAAATGAAACCTGCACTGAGTGGGACTGACTTGGAACACACACACTGAGCACGGCCAGAATTGTTACCACGCCTTGTTCTTTGGAACCCCTGCAGCTGTATAACTAGACACCTCTGGACCAGGCAGAAAACCAGGAACTCTTCCAGGGCTTGTCTGACTTCAGTGCATGTACTAGGGCAGTCTTTGTAACAGACTGTGGTTCAGTGGACCGGAGGGAAGCCTGGGATTTCCCCATAACAAGCTCCAGGCTATGTTGATGGTCCAAGTTCTACCTCTCCAGTTTTCAGAGGAGAACCTGAGGCCCTGAGGTGGACTGTGTCTTGCCTGAGCTCTGACACTGTCTGCGACTAGCCACATGTTCTGTTCTCGCTGCACCCAGATGTTCTGTTAAGTCTGTAGAAACTCCGGCACCACACAGCCAGTACCTGAGTGGAGGTGGCCAAGGTGTGTTAAGAGCTTAGATGGTGCCAAAGGAGAAGGAGGACAGAGCCTGGAAGGTTGGAGGAAAAGGTGACTAAATGTCATTGGCCAACAAGGTCGCAATAACACACATAGCAGGTGTATTTACAACCAGCGAGACAGAATGCAATTAATAGTAATTTTCACATGTTCTGCTATGGTTTTAAAGTTAGTAACACACAGGCTTGATGTCAGGGAGATATTTTTAGGCAAATGGCCCTTTCAGCACCCATCATATGGTGCTGTGACAATTGTGACCCCTCATGTGGCCAGCCCTCGAAATAACGATTGGCTTCTGGACTTGAGCCTCAGTGAAAGTGGGAAGGTTAAAGGGCAAAGATCGAACATGTTCTTTAACTCCCAACCCACTCACCCACCAGTTAGTCAAAGTTATTCATTGTTCTCCCAGTTCCCTGCTACGGAGATATTTAACTCTAGAGAAAGAACATGTATAAAGTTAACCATTAAATTCATCTCTCTGCCCCTTGGGGTTTTAACTCCCCTAGGCATCTATTGATAAATCCCTCATGTGGTCCACGGGCTTCTGGGCTGTGATTCCAGCAACCTCACCATCTACTAATAACATGAGCTTCCCCGCATCCTATCAGCTTTACAATCGGCAGTTTTCCATCTCTAGAAGTCACTCTACCTTTAAAGCTTTTGACTTATTAGCATGTATTTCTCATAGTCAATCTTAAATTGGGGGGGGGAGGGGGACTGGCAAGTTGCCCCCTTGAAGACTTCTAATCTAGCCTACCCGAGTCTCATGCACCCACTTCTGCCTCAGTGCCATGGAAACCCTGGCAAAATTAAACGCCGTTTAGACAAGGCCACAGTGAAACTGATTGTGCCTAAGCAAACGGGTCCGATACTAACATAGACTCCTGTACAGACTTGGGGGGTACACTGGAGGTTACAGGACGGTGACAAAAAGGAGCCAGAAGTTAGGGCATCTGAGTAGTTGCCTTAGACCTCCTTTGACTCAGCATTGACACCTCAGATCCCTTTCTGCTCAGGCCACTTCCCAGGCTATCCTCAGCTGAACTCTGAACTGAAGAAATATAGGAAACTAAACAGGGCCCCTTTGCTGTTGCCAACGTTTTTTCATGCACACAACGCTGTACGGTTATTCCAGGAGTGAGGAGTGATTTATCCGCCTTCTTAGCTTTTAAGACCATGAATGGCTTTCCTCACTTTACTTCTGCTGTTCTGGGTGTGCATGCTTCGCGTCCGTCACAGTTTTGAGTTTAGGTACCTCCGTCTGTGTACGATTTTCAGCGTGCAGAACACTTTCACTTTCATGGCTGTGTTTTTTTTTGTTTTGTTTTGTTTTGTTTTTTTTTTTTTTGGATTCAAGGGAAGTGTGCAGGAAAGAGCTGCACTTAGGCAGTCTTGTTAGGCAAAGCTGGGTTTCAGATTGCAGGCAGAGTGTGAGTAGCAAGTGCAGTGAAATACAGCCGTGGTGCATTAGCCCGCAGTGTGTCACAGTGGATGGACTTTAAGCCTTGTGACAATGACTTGCAATTAGAGCAGCAAAGATGATTGAAGAAAACGTTGCAGCATTTGAACTAACTCTGGGTCTCCACTTTCTTTCCTCGGCACATGCTGCCTCCCCCTATCACCGCTCTGTAACTAAGATAACACTGAACTGTTCTGGTTGATTGTAGAGGAGCCAGCCTAAGCCGGCAGAAGGCTGCTGGCACTACAAGCTGCTGTAGGATTTTAAATAAATTCAAAGCAGATTACACATGGCTGAGGATTCCCAGTACCAACCTCTCCCCCATCACCCACAGGTTCCGAAGTTTGTTTAACAACCCATCTTCAGGGCACAGAGGAACTACCTGGGTCGCACCCGCCCATGTTTGAAAATCTTACCTAAATGGTACAAGCTGACTCAGCATCTGCAGCTACCAGCTCTTAGATGGTGAGCAAGCAGGTCTCAAGGAGGTGGCTGCCGGTGCCTCTGCAGCAGCAGAGGACCCGAGTTCTGCTGGAAAGGCAAGCGAATGGGAGAAAACGTCAACTGACATAGTTCAAGTGTTTCAAAGTTAAAAATAAAACTATATCACAAGGGCAACGTGATCAGGCTCAGCTTACGACTCCCTTTGCCTGTAGGTTATCAACACTCGGTGTCCAAGTACTGGAGTGGCGGAGCAGAGCTCAGGGGAAGTGGGGTTTTATACCAATGGGCTTTCTCTTACCAAAGGAAGGAGGAAAGCCTTTGGAAGAACGGTCAGTGCAAGCCAGCACAGCCACATTCCTGTGTGTGCCCAGGACAGGTCCAGCTGTGCTTAGGAGCTGGGGGAGAAGCAGCAGGATTTTTGCTCAAATTATAACCCTGCTTTTCACCCGAGCCCCTCGATGGTGGAAGCAGCAACTTATAGGTTTGTTTATTTGTTTGTTTGTTTGTTTATTAGTTTTTAGCTTTTTGGTTCTTTTGGGGGGCCTGCCACCCAGCTCCCAATACACAGAGTCTTATTCTTTTTTATGAATGCTCAGCTTTAGCTTGGCTTATTCCTAGCCAGGTTTTCTTAACTAATTACCCCATCTATCTTTTGCCTCTTGGGATTTTATCTTTCTCTATTTCTGTATATCTTTCTTTACTTCTTTCTCCTTGGCTGGCTGTGTAGCTGGGTGGCTGGCCCCTGGAGTTCTGCTCCTTCTCTTGCTCTTTGATCTCTTCTCCCAGATTTCTCCCTCTATTTATTTCTCTCTGCCTGTCAGCCCCATCTATCCTTTCTCCTGCCTCGCTATTGGCCGTTTAGCTCTTTTTTAGACCAATCAGGTGTTTTAAACAGGCAAAGTAACACAGCTTCACAGAAGTAAACACATGCAACATAAAAGAATGCAACACATCTTTGCATCATTAAAGAATGTTCCACAGCATAAACAAATGTAACACATCTTAAAACAATGTTCCACAACAGCAACTTGTGCAAGCGGCATGGTGTCAAGCTCCTGTTTCTCCCGTTTCTTCTCATGACAACTCAGTATCTGTCCTCCTCTGGTGGCTGGGAAAAAGGAGAGTTTGTCAAGATAAAACAAGCAGAGAGTAAGTCAAATGGAGAGAATTAGAGGTAGTAGGAGGCTTGACTATCATTCAGTACATTTCCCTCCTGTTACAGATGAGAAGATGCAGGATCAGGGAAAGTAAATTACTCATCCATAATCACAAGGCTCAGAGCCAGAAGAAAGACTTCTGATAGCCTGGTATTCTTTATCTTAACCACTTCAAAACAGTTCTTTCCACCTCTTTTCTGAGGGAAAAAAAATAGCAGGTGAATAATGTCTCCTGCATACAAAGTGCTCAGTCTAGCTGCTATTTGAATGTGGCTGTATCTTGAGGGGGAAGAGGGGTGTTTGAATCTGCTGTGATGGAGCAGTCTATGAAGTCCCCTCCCCCCATTCTCCCATGCACATTTGTTCATGTAGGTAAAATCTGGGTGAAAAGTCAGAAGATAGAAATCCTAACATTTGCTACATGCATCTTGTATTGTAAAACTTTGCTGAATTTGTAATGCAGTTTTCCTGTGGATTCCTTAGGGTTGTCTATAGATAATGCCTCTGTGGATTGAGGTATTCTTATTTCCTTTCCAGGCTGGTTGCTTTTTATTTCCATCCCTCACCTTTTGCCTGGCCTGGAGTGTCCTGCACCAGGTGGAACAAGGGTGGAAACAGGGGCTGTCCCTGCTTGTCCTGGACAGTGGGTGCTTTCACTGGCAAATCACCTGTGGAATTTTCCACAGATGAGAACAAGTTGCCTGGGAATCTTTCAGACAGCTTTTTGTAGGTTGAAGAGGGGAAGGAATTGGTAGGGTTTTGTTTTTTGTTGTTTTTTGTTTTTTTAGTCTAGAGACTGTTCTCATCATGAAAGGCCGTGGACTTTTACAAGATGATTTTTCTGTACCTCTTGTATTACATTGATTGGTGTTTATATATTGAACCAAACTTCAATTTTTTGGGGTAAGCCTCACTTGGTCTGGTATATCACTCTTTCTCCATTGTCCTAGTTAAGGTTCCTATAGCTATGATGAAACAACATGGCCAAAAGCAAGTTGGGGAGGAAAGGGTTTATTTGGCTTATACTTCATCATAATCCATCACTAAAGGAAGTCAGGACAGGAACTCAAGCACGGCTGGAAGCTGGAGGCAGGAGCTGATGCAGAAGCCATGGAGGGGTATTGCTTACTGACTTTCTCATTATGACTTAATCAGCCTAGTTTCTTAGAGAACCCAGGACCAACAGCCCATGGATGGCACCACCCACAATTGGCTGGGTCCTCCCACATCAATCACTAACTAAGAAAATGCCCTACAGGCTTGCCTAAAACCTGATCTTAGGGAGGCATTTTCTTAATTGGAGCTCCCTCTTCTCAGATGTCTTCAGGTTGTGTCATGTTGACATAAAAGTATCCAGCACATCTGTATTGTTGGCTTTGATTTGTTAGTATTTTACTGAGGATTTTTGCACCTAGCCTGTAACCTCTTTGGGATGCTTTTGCTTGGTGTGATATTGGGGTAATACTGGTATCATAGAGCAAGTAAGGGAGTGTTCCTATGTGTTCTTCAGGGTTTTCTAGAGTAACAGAACTTACAGAATGGATCAATCTGTCTGTTTGTCTGTCTACACACACACACACACACACACACACACACACACACACACACACGGGATTTATTACATGATTTACAGGTTGTGGTCCAGCTAATCCAACAATGGCTGCCCATGTACAGAAGGTCCAGGAATCCAGTAGTTATTCAGTACATGAGTTTGGATATCTTAGCTGGTCTTCAGTATACACCAGAATCCTGAAGAAGTATGCTTCAATGCCAGTGACAGGATGGACTTGCTACTGAGGGTTGGGGCTTCCTACAGAAGGTGTAGTCCATATTAGAGGTGGGTCTTCTCACTTCCAAAGATCTAGAATAAAGGTATGTCTTCATACCGCAAAGATCCAGATTAGAAGTGGATCTGCCCACTTCAAATGACCCAGTTAAGAAAAAAAAAAATCCCTCACAGGTATGCCTAGCCATTTTTAAGTTTTAGTTTATTCCTGATGGTTTTAGTTAATTCCTGATGTAGTTAAGTTGACAGCTAAGAATAGCCATCACATCCCTCTTCTGGTTTTGGGAGGACACAATGCAGGATTTAAACATTTGGTAGTATTTGCTGGTGCAGCCATGTGGGGCTAGGCTCTCCTCTGTGGGAAGCCTTTGTAATCTCTTCACTTGTCTAGCCTTAACTGCAGAATTCATATTTCTTGTTGGGTCAGATCTGATATTTTATCTTTCAAGGAATTTGTTCATTTCATCTAAGTTGCTGAGTTTGTTAGCATATAATTGGTAACAGGATTCCTTTATAATGCTTCTATCTTCTGTGAAATTGGTGGTAGCAGCTCTTCTTTTATGATTCAGTAATTTGAGTCAGCTCCCCTCTCCTCCTTCAGTCAGTTAGACTATATGTTTGTTAGTATGTTAATGTTCCCAAAGAGCTAAAGTTTGGTTTCATTGTTTTTCTTTTTTATTCTTTTTCTTGCCCCATATTTCATCTACTTATAGTCTATACTTGCTTCTTTCTGCTTCCTTTGCACTTTTTTAAACTTCTCTGGTTTTCTCAGGTAAAAATGTTGATTTGAAGTTAAGATGTTGGAGACAGTAAAAGGATTAGTAGTTGTCAAATGAATGGGGGAGGGAGGGATGAATAGGCACAGGAGAGACTTTTAAAGGAGCAGAATCACTCTGTGTGATATGGCAATGTTAGATACATACTGGTATATATTTGTCAGAACCACAGTCTGTACACCGAGAATGAGGCCAGTATAAGCTATAGATTTTGATAAGGATGCATCCATGTAGGTTTGTCATAGTAAATGTGTGTCTCTCTGGTGAAAGATGCTGTTATTGAGGGAGGCTGTGGACATAGAAGAGTAGATTACAGATTTAAACATTTGGTAGTATTTGCTGGTGGTACTCCCTGTACCATCTGCAAAATCTTGCTGCAAACCTAAAACTATAAAGAAGGCTAGGGGCTAAAGATCAGAGGTTAAGAGCACTCACTGATCTTGTAGAGGACCAGAGTTTGGTTCCCAGTGTCTATATTTGGCAGTTCACAATGACCTGTAATTCCAGATCCAGGGGATGTGATGCCCTCAACTTGCCTCCACAGGCACACATATGTACATGCACATATCTACAGTACACACATAAATAAAGTAAGTCTACAAAAAATAAAACTAATAAAAAAAACCACAAAAGTACAAAACTAAGCAAAATTTCCAAACCTGTTTCAGGTCTACAGATTGTCCTGCATGGTCTTTGTGATAATTTACAGAGTAGAGGGTAACAAAGGCCTCAATACCTCTTAGTACCTGCCAGTTTCCTCCAATAAAAGCTGGTTCGGGTTACTATCTATGTATGCTACCAGATTATCCAAATTAGAGTGTCTTCCTTGGTCATTTCTCTTTTTGTGATACTAGAGATTGAACCCAGGGCCTTGCCCATGTTGGACAAGCACTATGTCACCATCTCTGCCTCCAGCCCTTCCTCAATTAATTTTAATTTCTAAGTAGAGGGATGAGTGATAAGTTTCTTTAAACTTTGCTCTCTATAGCTAAGGAAAGCTATCTGTAAGTGTTATTCATTTAGTTATGATTGGTTTTGTGGTCTAGAGTGTGCTTGAAATATTAATAAAATATATATGTATATAATTATATAAATATATATACATATATAAAACTATATATGTATATATTTTATTAAATCACATATAATTATATAACAATATTTTATACATAATTATATATTACATATATAATCAGATAATTGTATGTGATATGTAGTATATAATTATATATAATTTAATAAAATTTATTACATATAATATATAATTATATATTGTGTATAATTTTATTAATACTTTGAGAATTCATATGATGTATTTTGATCATACTCACCCTCCTCTTGCATCTTCCTCCCATAATCACCCTGTTTGCCCTCACCTCTCCACCCATCTAACTATGAGTTTTCTTTCTCTTTCAAAAACTCCCATCAAGTCTGATTTGTGTTGTCCTACTACTCTTGGGTGTGGGTCTGCCATGGACTGTGGTTTCATGTAGCCCAGATGGCCTCAGAATCACTGTGTACCCGATGATCATCTTGAACTTGGGATTCTCCTGCTTCTACCTCCCATGTTCTCGGGTTGCAGGTGTGTGATGCCCACTTTGGTAGGGCTGGAGATGGAACCCAGAGCTCCAGGCATGCTAGGCAAACACCAACTGAGCTATGTCCCCATCCCCAAGAATATACATTCTTTACAGCTAATTATGTAGCTAAATCTTTTTCTCTCATATAAAATTGTTATCTACTTGACCTTTTAGTTATGGAGACTGCTGTGTGACAATTTTGCATTGTGATTATTGTGATCTTGTATTTGTTCAAGTTTCTCCAAACTTTTGTTAACATTTGCTTCATACGGGTTGGCTATGCATATGCTATTAACTATATATAAGTTCAGAATTGAATCTTTCACGAGTTAATCACCCTTCTTGTCATTTTCTGAAGTGCTTGATCTCTATCTAATCACGTATTTCCCCTTGAGGTTTAACTTGCCAGATGAGATGCCCATGCTAGCTTCCTTCCTGTTTGCAGGTATTTGACAGGTGTCGGAGTCCAGCTCTGACCTGTTGAAGGGTTCTTGAGGGGAGGAGAGAGGAATGAGGAAGTATTAGATAGAAATATAGATGGAGACAGAAAGGCAGAGAGACACAGGATAGCTTCGGGAGGGCCTTGGGTCAATACCTAGTCGCCCAGACTTTATTCATGATTTTAAACATCAGTAAAGGGAGGAGCAGAAGACCTCCTCCTTTCAAGATCAAATCACAACATACAACCAAGTGTAAACCCTTCAAAACACCTGGTATCCACACCCCTGGCCAAATTATCCTATTATGCAGCCCTGCTGGGTAAAGCAAGCTCAGATTCTCTGACCTTAAGTAAGGCCTTACTAGGACATGTCTGTGGGTCCCCACAGACAGGCATCGAGATGCCCATGCTAGCTTCCTTCCTGTTTGCAGGTTTTGCAGCCATCACTTCCTCAGAGAGCTGGCTTGGGGAGGCTGCAGGCACTCCTGTGGGAGTGTTTTTGTTTTCATTCATTTCAAAGCATACTCTGGTTTTCCGTAGTGAGCACATTGTTTAATGTTCACACATTGGTGATTTTCCAGATTTTCTCCTGTTATTGCTTCCTAATTTCATTCCATTGTGCCTGAAGAATATATTTTGTATATCTCCTTTTAAATTTATCACTGTATCACCCCAAATGTTTTTCATTCCAATCCTTTTCTATTTCATTCTTCAGTATTTTATATGTTGAGAAGTTCTCATTTTATTACATTAATGAAGATGTTTCTGGTTCTGCATGTTGTTTGTGTGGCTAGAAAATGTACTGAGTGCCATTTAAAAGACACTTGAGTTTGTCGGTTTTCCCAGACATTGCTTCCTTAAAAGTCTGTATCTTCCTATGTTGGTTCCTCCAGCTCTTCCTGTGTCTGGACTTTCACACTGTACTAAAAAATCACTAGCGATGGTGATTACCTCGAAAACATTGACTAGAAATCCCCTGTTGGAAAGCTATCAAACTAAAGATTATGAATGAAACAGAAGCTTACGGCCTTCGGTCATGAAAAGTAAATGACTCTAATGTGCTGTCCGTCTGGTCCAAAGTTTAAGTTAGTTTGGGGGAGGAGAACTTTGGAGTCTCCTGGCCTTCTAGGAGGTCTCTCTCCTGAGAGTCCAGAGGCTGATCATGCCCTACTGAGCTATCCTAGGAAACAAAAATACTTTTTCCACAGAAATCAAAGTAACACTGACAGAATGAAATAGAAACCAAAGATTGAGCCAGACATGGTGGTGGACACTGAGGAGGCAGAGTGTGTGGGTCTCTGTGATGAGTTGAAGCCAGCCAGGGCTATGAGACCATGTCTTAAAAAAAAAAAAAAAAGAGGCTAGGGTTTAGCTCAGTGGTAGAAAGCTTGCCTGCCACATGGAATGCCCTGAGTTCGATCCTCAGCACCATGGGTAGGGGAAACTAAAGGGAAGAAGAGAGTTAATATCATTTTCTTAAACAGTCTGGCATTTATTAGTACTTTGAAATGCACAGTTTACTCTACTGAGGGACTTCAGCATCCAGGCTGCCTTTTAGACTTACCACTGGGCCAGCACAAGGTCTGAGGGGAGAATCCCTGTGATGGCTAAGACCTTGTGTGTGAAAGATATGGATACCATGGAAGTAAGAGTGGCCATCTTACCTTCACCAGCAGAGCTGTACATGTAAGACTGGATCTATGTTATAGACATCAGAGCATGTAGAAGCAAAGACCATGAACCTTTCCAATGTCAGGGTGGGGTGCACACCTGCATTTGAGACTCAAGAATCTCCATGAGGATAGAGTCCCTAACCAATCATAGGGCCTGAGGATCTTGGTCTTTGTTGTAAAAATGTGGTGTCTGCTGGCTGTTGTTTGTTCTGGGATCAGATTTGGAGTAAGAGGAGAGGGGACATCGGGGTCTTATTCTTCACTTAGTGGAGAAGCCTTCTGGGGATTTTTCGGGGTGAAAATAGCCAGACTTTAACCCTGCTGTTCTCTCCAGTCACTGTGACCAGAAATGGGAGCGGCCAAAAGAAAGAGCAATGAGGATCAGAGCTGGAACCCTAGAAAATGAAGAAGGAAAGGGGGTGTGCCAGGGTGTGTTTGGGGTGTGCTGGGGTGTGCTTGGGGTGTGCCGGGTGTGCTTGGGGTGTGATGGGTTATGCCTGGGTGTGCTTGAGGTGTGCCGGGTGTGCTTGGGGTGTGATGGGGTGATCTGGGGTTCCAAAGAACACAGCAGCCTGGGATTAGAAGGTGCTGTTTATTGGTGCTGCTGTGGATCAACTAAAAATGATGGTTCTCAGTCTGGATCTCCAGAACCCAGGTGAAATGCTAAGTGGTCTAGGGCTCTGGGCCCAATTAAGAGACCCTCTCAGTGAATAAGGTGGAGGGTGATTAAGGAAGATTCAAAACATCAACCTCAGGACAACACACACACACACACACACACACACACACACACACACACACATACACGTATGCTCACATATATGTGAACAGGTACACACACACATTAAAAAGAGTCTCTGATACAGAGATTCAAATAAAGTACATTATTGTTATTATTATACCTTTTTAAAGATTTATTTATTTTATGAGTGGGTGTTTTATCTGTCTGCATGTCTGTGTACATATGTGTTCAGTGCCTACACAGTCCAGAAGACAGCAGTGATTCCCATGGAACTGGAGTTACAGATGGCTATGAGCTGCCATGTCGGTGCTGAGAATTGAACTCAGGGCCTCTGGAAGAGCAGTACTCTTAAATGCTGAGCGTCTCTCGAGCCCTTAAACGAAATTCTTAGGAAACTGCTTGAGACAGCAGGAAGTGTGATGAGGAGACAGCTGACAGCCAACGAAGAGTTGCTATTGAGCCAGACAACATTATGAACCATAGAGCTTGGTCCTGAAAGAAGGACATGGGAATAGTGCAAAAAATATGCCTTAAAAAAAATCACCAAAATGGGGGAAAAAACCAACCAAACAAAAACACAACCAAGTACCCACCGAGAATCAAAGAAGAAAACAGCCAGATGTGGTGGTACACCCTTTGAATACCAGCACTCAAGAGGCAGAGGTAGACAGATCTCCATGAGCTTGTGGCTAGTCTGATTTACATAGTGAGTTCCAGGACAGCCAGGCCTACACAGGGAGACTATCTTTCAAAAACCAACCAAACAAATAATCCTGAAAAGAGAAAACAAAATAAAGATGTTATTAGATACTCAAAGCCGAAAGCATCCATCATAACAAAGCTGCCCCGAAAGAGGTGTAAGAGAACTTCTACTAGACAGAGAGTGAATAGCTTCTATCAAGGATGTAAACCTATGGTGATTAATCTTATTTGTCAGCTTGAAACCTGGGAAGAGGGAACCTCAACTGAGGAATTGCTTCCATCAGATTGGCCTGTGGACATGTCTGTGAGTCATTTTCTTACTGCTATTTGATGTGGGGGGACCTGACCACTGTGGGTATGCCATCCCTGGGCAGGCAAACCTGGGTTTTATGAGAAAGGTAGCTGAGCTTTTCCGAAGATGGCACCACAAGAAGATGGAAGCTCTTGCTCCTCTTAAGACCAAAGCCAAAGCAAAGGCATTGAAAGCCAAGATGGAGATGTTGAAAGTTGTCTACAGTCAAGGAAGGAAGATCCACTTGTCACCCACCTTCCTGGGGCCCAAGACCCTGCTATGCTAGAGCAAAGACCCTGATAATAGCGGGCCCAGGAGAAAAAGCTTGACTACCACCTATTCATCAAGTTCCTCTGACCACTGAGTCAGCCATGAAGAAGACAGAAGACAACAACATACATATGTTTCTTGTGGCCATCGAGGCCAGCAAGCCACCAAATCAAACGGGATGTGACGAAACTGTGACACTGATGTGGCCAAAGTCAATACTCTGATGACGTCTGGTGGAGAGAAGAAGGTGACCAAAGTCAATACTCTAATAAGGTCTGGTGGAGAGAAGAAGGTGTGTTCGGTTGCCTCCTGATTATGACCCTCTGGGTGTTGCCAATAAAATTAGGATCATCTAAACTGAGTCCAGCTGGCTAATTCTAAACATACATATTTTCACCATTAGGGGAAAAAAGGGATAGCCAAACAAGGCAGAAGAGAAATCCAGTAAGCAGCATTTCTCCATGGTTTCTGCTTCAGTTCTTACCCTGGCTTCCCTGATGATGAATGATAGCCTGTAAGCTAACATAAACCCCCTCCTCCCTCTCCCAAGTTATTTGAGGTCAGTGTTTTATCACAGTACCAGAAAAGCAAACTATAACAACATCAAATGACTACAACTCAGAAGTAAGAGTATAGACAAACCAGTTAGGAATGAACAAAAGGTTTGAAAAATCTTTTCATGAAAAATGTTAAAGGGCATGTGGAGAGAGACTGAGAACTTGGAACCCTCATGAGCTGGGGCAGAAATATAAACTATTTGGGGGAGATAATGTGGTGATTTCTTTAAAAGTTTAACATGGTCTTGCCTCATGATTCAGCAGTTCCATTCCTTGAAATCTACCCAAAAGAAATGAGAGCATGCGTCCATGAAAAGATGTGTCCACAACTATTCATAGTAGCAATGGTTGTGAGAGCCAAACACTCAGGACAGTCTGCATGTCCTTGTGCGATGACTATACAAAATGTGGTATGCCCACACAATGAAGTGCTACTCAGGAATAAAAAGGAGCAGATTACTGACTCATTTTACACCATGATGAACTCCAAGAACATGATGAATGAAAAAAAAATTGTGAAGATTTAATGGTCCTTGTGAGAATTCATTATTGTCTTTGTTCTATTTTGTATTTGAAAATGTCTATGTAATAAAATGTAGCTTTTAGCCATCCTTTCACAGAAATAGAATAGACCCAGCCGGGCGGTGGTGGTGCACGCCTTTAACCCCAGCACTCGGGAGGCAGAGGCAGGCGGATCTCTGTGAGTTCGAGGCTAGCCTGGTCTACAGAGCAAGCTCCAGGAAAGGCGCAAAGCTACACAGAGAAACCCTGTCTCGGGGAAAAGAAAAAAAAAAAGAATAGACCCAGGCTGGGGTGTAACTTTTATGATCAACAACTGTGTTCTCCAGGGTGTGTGGCTGGAAGAAGTGGAGAGAGGCTTCAATGTGCTCAGATTTCTGGGCTGTGAGAATAAACTACCAAAGGGATTGATGGGTTGTGGAATAGAATGTTTGTTAATTATGTAAAGATGTGTTGCATTTGTTTGTGCTGTAGAACAACTGTTTAACTATGTAAAGATGTGTTACTCTTTGACCTTGCCTGCCTAAGACACCTGATTGGTCTAATAAAAAGCTAAATGGCCAATAGCTAGACAGAAGAGGGATAGGCAGGGCTGGCAGGAGAGAGAAAAGGGGGGTTGGTCAGCCAGCTAGGGGCCAGCCAGGAGCCAACCAGCCAGACATGGAAGAAACAGGAAAGCAGGATGGATAGTACATAAGTGAGGTAAACGAGTTTTGGGGCAGCAATAGATGAATAGAAATGGGTTAATTTTAGTTAAAAAAAAAAAAAAGCTAGCTAGAAACAAGTCTAAGCTAAGGCCAAGCATTCATAATTAATAATAAGTTTCCATGTTGTGATTTGGGGGCTGGTGGTCCAAGAAAGCCTGGTACACTGATGAATCATAGATAGTGATAATAGTAAAAGCTGAATGGTGGGTATAAAAATTTAACCTTTTATTTTACCCTTTATTTTTATTGACTGTATAAAAAGCATCAGATTCTAGTGTAGGTATACCAGTGAGGGGATCAGATTAACTGGAGGCTTGTTTTGTCAACAAACAATACTTAATAAAGATTATTCACCAAGACACAAATGTGAGAATAGAATGAATAAGAATTCTAATAAGCCATTACTCTTCAAAAGAAATAAAATTTAACTTTCCATTGGGCTCAAACCTACAGTTGTGGTATCTTAATTATTTTAGAACATTGGCTATTTGTTCCTTGTTTTTGGCATGCTCTTTCCTTATTTGGATTTTATTTCTACTTGTAGCTATAAAGCTACTCATGCAAAATGGGTTTAGCATAAACTCAGTGTTCACTTATTGTGAGCCACTGATTCCTATCTGAAAATAAGTTTATAAATAAAACATTTTATTTTATGTTAATCAGTTCATATGTAACAAGTATATATAATGGTGATGTTTTCTTGATAGTTACTATTCGGCTACAAGTGATTTCCTACAGCATAAATTATCAAGGAGAGCTTGAGATGTTGGCATTTAAAAATCATCTATTTCTAATTTCTTTATAATAGTATTAAAAATAAGATTAAATAAAAGGGTAGAAGTAGGGGATAGACCAAATTGGTTGCATGTCACTTTGAGAGGTAAAGTACATGAAAGAAACGGTTGGGAAACGCAGCTCCAGGCAGAAGAGGGCAACCTGTACTCTCAGATCCCAAGGAATAATGGCGGGAGAATGAGATGTTGACAGTCCAAGAACGGAGTTATGCAGCAGCTAGCTCTCCCACTACACCGATTCCCTTCCAGGAAAACTCAGGCAAATCAATACGCATATTTAGAACCATCTAAGTCTACTTTTCCTTGAACTTGGCAATTGTTCTTATTTGGGAGGAAGGACAGGGACTTCCAAGAGAAGAAGGACAGATTAGAGAGGACATGGGGGCCGGGGAGCAGGGCTCAGGAGAACTTGCTTGATCCTGTGGTGTTAAGTGCCTGCTGGGACTGCATGTGTTGCCCAAGGTGAGTCACCGAAGAGTCACAGGGGACTTTCTCCTCATCAGGGGTACTATGGGAATAGAAATCAGACAGTCAAAGACATTTCCAGTCAGCTTTAGCTCAAATGAAAATTAAAGACAGAAACTGTAGGCTGGAGACTGGTATCTCAGAAGGCTGGTGCTCACCATCCAAGAAGCCTTGGGATTGATACCCAGCACAGAGGAGGAAGGAAAATGGGGATGGAGGGAGGGTGCAGAGAAGCGGGGAACCATAGGTCAGTCTGGTATTAAATAAGGAAAATTGAAAAGCATAGAGACAGGGCAGGCTTCCAGTTACAAATTAATTCTAAGCAGGAGAAAGGAGATTTAGTCTTTGAAAAACTCACCGAAAAAAATTCTACAAAACAGTTCAACACGCTGGAAAGGTAGAAGATTAAGATGTAACCATTAATCACTGATCTAAAGCAAACGGTAAATATAATGCCAACATTGCTTTCTGAACGATCTCATGTTCAATTACCTCAAAATAAATCTATAAATCTGATACTTAAGAATACTCTGAAATCAGGTGTGGTTGCTCATGCCTTCAACCCCAGCACTCACGGGTATCCAGGACAACAGCAACAACAACAATAATGAAAGATATCTAAAGGAAATGTGTAGATTGCATGTGGAATAAACTCTAAAATGGTGCCAAAGGAGCCGGTGTGATAACTTATGCCTGAAATCCCAGTTATCTGGGAAGCAGAGGTAGGAGAGAATTGTGAGCTCTAAGCCTACCTAGGCTGCAGAGCAACTTCAAGGCTAGCCTGGGAAACCTAGTGAGCCCTCACCTCTAACAAAAGAGGTGGGGGGAGTGAGGGGCAACTAGAAGTGAGCTCAGTGATAGACTACGTGCCTAGCACTAGGTAGGTGTCAGGCCCCACTGTCGTTCGGATGGGATTTGATTCCAGTCAACATCACAACAGACACATTTGTGAAGCTTGACAAGCTGACTACCACAACTGGGAAAAGAAATTATCAAAGACCATATGCTAGATGTCTTTTTATTATTATTATTATTATTATTATTATTATTATTATTAATCTCTTACTTTAATACTCAGGAGGCTGAGACAGGACTACATAATGAGAACTGGTCCTCCAAATTTTTGTGATCCTCTTTTTTTTTTTTCTGAGACAGGGTTTCTCTGTGTAGCCCTGGCTGTCCTTTGTAGACCAGGCTGGCCTTAAACTCAGAGATCCACCTGCCTCTGCCTCCAGAGTGCTGAGATTAAAGACATACCACCATACCTGGCACTACGTTCCATGTTGAAGGGAGTTAAAAGTGCTTTCTTGTCTAGTTAAAACTCATGTAGCATGGTGTGATTTTTATTCATACCTAATGTGAGACATAGCACAGTTCACTGTGACTTTATTCTACATGCTGGAAAAAGAGGTGAGAATGTAAATTTAAGTATGCAAACATAACGCACTTCATTACTAGACTAGACAACCAGATTGCTTTTGATTTGGGGGAACACATATTTCTATTTATTAGAAAATTTGGCCAAAGGTAAAAAAAGAACGGCTTTGTCCTGCTCAGTGGTTTTGTGGGTTCTATTCAGTGAGAGCTTCCCTCTGTCTTTTCTGTTGTCTTGTTTTGCTCTTATTCTCTTCTTGAGCCAGAGAGAGTGATAAACAGAAGCATGCCTGTGTGCTAGCCTCAAGAACTGCATAGACTGTGTCGAGCCTCCCTCCCCCCTCGCCCCACCCCCCCCCACCCTCGCTTAGAGAAGGGCTCACATTCCCCAACCTAGGCTATTTTAAATGAGTTTAGAGCCAGCCAACCCTCAAACATTTAAGAGAACTCAGCCTCAGCCAGAACCACCCAGCTGCCTGGTAGACTCATGAACTGTAACAAATGCTTATTATTTTCAACCAGTGATGTTGTTAGTAAAAACCAATGGAGAACTGGTGCATAATTTAATATCCACCACCATCCAGGTTTTCAGGTCTTTCTTTTGGTTCACTCAGTTCCTAACATGTTCCCCAAACCTGTATATATCCACAATACATTTTTCTGGGATTCCTACAAAATTCTTAGTCATGTAGAGTGTGAGGAGCAGTGATAACAGTCCTCTATTTGACCCGTTACATATTCTTCCTCATCCCCGAAGTCCTTCTAGAGAGGCCCTTGCTTTCTGTCCAATTCCCACAGCGTAGTCTGAGAAGTGGGAAGAGAATATAGATTATCCCAGTTCTGCTTTATGACAGAGGAGGGAAGAAGGAAGCGGGGAGAGAGGTGGGTGTTGCTGGGGAAATTTGGGTGGGGGCTGGAGATGTAGCTCAGTGGTAGATCACTTGTGGAAGGCGCTGCGTTAGATTCTCTAGTCCTGCAAAAACACAAACATAAAACACCAAACAGACCAGGGGTTGTGGCATACAGCCCGCTGAGACAGGAAGATTTGGAGTTCAGGGCCAGCCTGTGCTACATCTTGAGACCTTGTCAAAACAGAAGGGCAAAGAGGATGGG